>APFE031151931.1:0-17092 GCA_000404065.3 Pinus taeda
ATGATAGCTTCCCTATAATGGAATTAAATATTCGATTGGAAAAATGTCATTCACATCGAGCTAATGTGCTGACACAACTATACTTGGAAATGCGTGGTGATCATGAATTATTTTTTTCCATACATTTTCCGTTGAACACTCATCAAGAGTGTCTCCTTCCCGCTTCCCACTAACATATGTAATTCTTGGAACCTCATTCCATGCTTCTTTTGAAAAGTAGCAAGGCATAGATATACGATTTATTGATAGTTCCTTATAGTGCAGAGGACTTAGCAACACTTACCTCTGTTCTTGTTTCTTTCCAATACATCTCTATATTTTCCTTGTTCTCAGCAGCTTGTCTTAATATTCATTTTCCAAACAAAATGACATTGTATATGAATGATAAACGAGTTATATTTTATTGAGATTCCCATGTTCAGACCTTAAATTAAACGTTCTCTCCTCCATGTTGATGTCATTATGATTAACTCTTTAGCTATCATGGGTGAGGGGATGGAGATATATAGCGTTAACGTTCCAGTCACATCAAGCTCGCAACAAAGAAGAGCCTTGGGGTTGACCCATCTATCAACACTGCAAAAATGGTTGAGGATAGACACCCCACAAACCAATTTCCTAACTGGACGCTCATTCATATGTGAATCAACAATAGTTTCATATACAATCAATTGAATATATCATAATCCTTTGCGAGTTCCAATTTCATCAACAATAGTGGTATCTTTATAGCCTTTATAATATGCAGTCCTTCTCGGGACATTCCCATTGCATTGTTGGATTTTTGTGCAATAGACACAATTTGTCTTCTGGAATGAACGATTAAAGATACCTTGTACCGCGTTGGATGACAAATTTGTAACGATTTCGTACTTAGAGTTACATAAGCCTGAATAGGCCTAAGATCACCAAGGCATTTACGATCAATTTTTATTGGGGATTAGATCCACGAAACTGGTTTTTATAGCCCCCAATAACTTTTCATTATATCATTGACTCTTTAATAACCCTTAGTATACATTCTTCTAGAAATCTATGGAACCCTGAGTAGAATTCATTGGTCCATCCATCAAGACATTCACTCTTTTCTTTCTCAAAACCATGCAACATGTACATATTTTAATTTGTTCCTCCGATTTTTCCAGTGCCTTTCTTGCACTTTGAGAAATTCCTTAGCTCATGTTGCGACTAACCTTTTGACTCGTTTCATTTTTTTTGCAAACTGGAACAATAGAATATTCTAGATATGTTTGAAAGTTAGTCTCTTTTCTATCCCCCATTTATCTCTACTACATTTTGGGGAAGCTATGGAAGCCCGAGTTAAAAATATTTACGGTTTGGGTTATGTATAACTTAAAGTTGCAGCTTCTCTCTCATGCGGGGGAGGGTTAATCCAGTCTGTCTTTGTCAAATTAGAAGGAGACATTCCGCTTGAAGAAATTGGGAATCTTGTTATAGAATTACCGGTGCCAACAACATCCTCGGGATACCTCGCCTTGTTTCTCACGTTTCCGTGAATCCTTATTCTAGTAAAACCGATCCACTCAATTCATGCATTCGATTTCTTGATTTCATTTATGGAGTACTTAGTTCAACTCTTAAACATAGTTTCGGGCCAGTAATGTTGATCATTAATGTTTTATCAGTTCTACATAACTTTATCATTCTTCGAATTTGTTTGAGATCTACTACATTGTCGGAAAAGTATGAATGTATAAGATAAATATTTTTTGTGGGTTCGGGTTTTGTAGTATTTAATTTTTAAGCTTTTCTCTCATTTCAACGACGACTAATACATCCCATTTCTAATCATCCATGGTTTTCATGTCCTGATTTATAATAATTAGCAGGTAACGATATCCGAATGGGGAAGCTTTTTCTTAGGCCTGGAAACAATGAAATAATTGAATTCGTGGTCTGAAACAACACAAGGGTCCCAAGTACAAATTCCCCCATTACGTGGATGCCACTCCCCTCTAGGAATTGAGTATCCCCACACGGAATTTTCTAGACCAGACAATGGATCGGACCTCATGGAAACCTCCCATAACGAGGGTCTAGCCTAAAATTGCCTATGCTTAGGCCCAAAAAGTATAGATTCACTGAAAAATCAAGTAGCGGGGGATAAGATCATGGCCAAATGTAGCACTTTTGAAGTGCTCATGGCACATGTACGGAGGTGTCGCGAGAAGGCTTCGGAGATGGCACCCAGCGAGGAAACAAAGATTCTCTTTGCAGTGGATGTGTGGAATAGCTTCGAGTCGCCACTACTTTGGAAACAAGAACGTGTTTTCATATTTCTTGTGCAGCGCAATATTTCTGGCGACAAGCATCTATCGTTTGTGGCAGGGCTAGTCAAAAAGGCCGTAGAAATGATGATGGAAAAACATACAAGATTCGCCATTGATTACTTCAAAATGAATCATGTAAGGCCTTCTATTGTTGCAACACTTGTGATAACTACATTGAATCGTCTGTCATTCGATACTACGGATTTCAGCTTCGGGGAGACACAGTGCAGGCAACGTCAACAACTATTCTTGAAAGGGAATTTGTGTTGTTGTTGTGTCTTGGCAAGGCACACACTTCTATACTTTTCTATATCCTCATATCGAGAACATACATTTAAATATTTTTAGCTTAAAAATTGTTTGATTGGGATTGTGTTTCATGCAGCGCTTGTTTTAATAAAGAAATCAAAATCTTTTATCGTTGACTGCTTTATGGGTCCTATGTTATATTCTTATTTATTTCATTACATAAGGATAGAAAAATCTACGAAAAGAGAGAGGGTATGTGTTGCGCATTAATATCTCAATAAAAAAGGAACACATCAATATAATGTGACCTTTTTATTATTAATTTTAGTACGTATATAAGAGGCTTGCGGTATAATCTCATTTTTTAATAACTAAAATAATTTTAAAACCAATATTTAAGAAATATTAGAGAGAAATTGAAGAAACCTAAATATGCATGTAAACATAATTTATCAACATTTATATATACTCTTAAAATATAAAATAAAGAGAATTGTTATATAAAATATACCTTATATAAAACAAATTACTTATCTCTCTCTCTTTCTCTCTCTCTCTCTCTCTCTCTCACACAGACACACACACACACACACATTTATATATAATTCCAACAAAGTAGTCCACAATTATATATGTGAGTTTTGAATATACATGTGAAAACCATCTAACACTTTAGGAGGCCCCAATATTTGAAATAAAATTGAGAAAGATAATATACATATTATTACAAGTCCATTAAGTATTATATAATGTAAATGAACCAATAGTAAAATTTATAATAAAATATATGAAATTACATAGCCACACACATTTTGTTTTAGCGATCAATTGCATTTCAAATTTATCCATATTAAATTATTTTTATGTATGATTATCCACTATATAATGCACATTATCTTCACTTAGTAGTAAATTATATAGGATTCCTTGTTTAAATGGATTAGATTAGATTTTATTTTTATTACATTGTTAAATTTTAGTTTGAATGAGTAACACCTCATATTTGAGAAACATACTTATTTCAGTGACAACTAAACTTTTGGTATAAGGAAGCATGCAAATTCCTTGATGAAAAAATTTAAAACGTTGATATGCCAAAAATAAATATCATTTGTTGATTCATTCCTTAATTCGGCTTAAATTATTTATAAAATTATCGTTTGATTTAAATTTCCTCCACAAACGTGCCACGATCTTCTTGAGTGTCTCATTTTCCATTTTTTCTACTACTCATCACCACTGTATCCCTTAACAAGTTGCATCAGACTCTGTGTTGTTCTTCATGTGCTCGAGTTGTCTTTGAGTAGGAGAGACGGAAGCCCTTGAGCTATTCATTGGTATCCCCCTTGCACTATCTAAAAGAAGAGAAGTGGATAGAGAATGGCCACGTTCTCTAAAAGATGCAATCAGGATGAATAAGGTGTGGGAGAAAATGAATCTACTTTATGCCCATAAAATATGTGCCGAGTGTGAAGAAGGTGCACGAGGAAAGGATTGCATCATGCACCGGAAAAAGAAATTGTCTTTTTGCATTATTCTATATTCATAAATTTTGATGGCTATTCATGTCCTTAGCAGTGCGATCCTTATTTTGAATATTTTTTGTTCCATTTTGTTGCACAGTGATGGTATTTTGGAGCATGACCCTTGACCCTAAGAAAATGTGAAGAAAGGGTCCACAACACATATCCTACGCTATATTCCAAGGCTTGCGACAAAAACCCCCATCCTTTGAGTTTGGGAACGCTGTTGGAAAATGATGCAGGGGCATTGACCCATCCTAAGTCAAATTGAATATTTGAATTCTAAAAGCTAAGAAAATGGAGATAAAGCTGGCAGGAAGACGTGATTTGGAACTAAATCATTGGGCATGAGAATTGCATTCATGGGGGATCTCATGAATATATTATTGATCTCGTGGAGAGAATGGTGGATCTAGAATGATCCGTGTTTCCCTTGTAATTTATTACAAATTATAGAACCTGTGAATTGTTTTTGAGTGGAAAATGCAATGTAAAACCATGCCAAGAGAGCATTTAATACCACGCAAAATAAGGCCGAGAAGGAGTGGCCATTTCGAAGGAGATAAGGCCTGCCATGGTGCCATTGTAACACAACTTAAGACATCGGGAAATGATTGAGTGAGGATAAGGTTGCGGAAGAAAAAATCTATTCTTTGTGGGAAGTAATGAATTAATTATGTGTGTTTTGTATCCATGTTTGGGTGCCTATTTTACGAAGGGTTTGTTAAATTCCGATTTCTTATTATGTCGTTGCGTGCCATGTTTTATGAGGGCCGCAAGAGTTAATGGCGGTCGTGGGTGGCTACATTCCCAACACCGAGTGGTCTCACCGGGGGCCAGTAACCACACATTCGGCGTCTGGTTTAATTTAGGCACAAGGATGAAAGCAAAGGTGAAGGGAACTAGGAGTTCCAGTGCCCAAATGTGGAAGCACCACACAAGGTTATATGGGTAACTGGTACTGCGAATATTGATTTGGGCCTTCGGGTACCAAATAAGGGAAGTGCATGGAAAGTGGTCGGGCCACTGAGCAACCTTGAATTAAGTTGAATCAATATTATGGGCCAAGATCCGTCATTTAATGAGGCCTGGATATTTCCATCATCTGTTGTCCCATTCCTCAGGAAATTGGAGCCAAGTTGTATTGCTAGAGTCCGAAACACCTCGGGAAGGTCGATCCGTCATTTGACGGCCCTGAAAAGAACCCGTTTACATTTAGTGTAGTGCCCCGATATTGGATTTCGGGATATAAGGGTGATTGAGGCTATAGGGAGTATGGGATAATACAGAGATGCGCTGGCTTGAGAAGTATCAACACTGACACAAGATGAGGTTTAAGCGATTGGTCCCGAGACGAGGTTTCTACGCGTTGTTCAAGCAGTGTCAGCATGGTGATGTTGTTTCTTCCTCAACTTCTTCTTCAGGTTCACTAATATCTCCGGCCTCGTGCTCCTGCTGTCTTCCTTCCTCCATGGCCTCTAACAGAGCTTGCAGTCTCCTTCTCTCTTCTCTGAGATCCGTATTGCCCACACGTCTGACTCCTCGACCTCGTGCTCTTCTTGCTCGCACAGACATCTTCTCTTACACTGTAGAAAGTATCAACTATGCGAAGGTTTGCTCTGATACCACGAATCGGTGCAACGAAAAGTGAAAAGGATATTTATACACTAGTATAGGGTCCTTCGAGTTTCTTTGGAAAGTCGTTACATAATGGTTTGGCAACGCACTGCACAAAACTCAGTTTAGCAATTTATGGGAAAAATGATTAAAGGCCCGCGCTTTCAAATGATTTTGTAGTGTCCCTTAAAAAAGCCAAATACCCTGTGCTATCAAATGATTTGGCAGCATCGTTTTCAAAGTCTCAATGCCCTGTGTTGTCAAATGTTTTGGCAGCGCCCTGTTCAAAACAAGGTACTCTGTTCCAATTTAATAACATCCAAATCTATGGAAAAAAACAACGCGTTCACTACTCCAGGACACAGTGATAATTCCTCCATAGGTCTTTGAAACTGATACAATAAGAATACCAAAGATAAATGGACAAATCGCGCAGCAATTGAAGCCACAAGTTTTAAATTCTTAATATAAATTGGTTCAAAAAGCTACAAGTTTTCAAAATGGTAAAACATACATGAATAAGGCTATAATTAATAACTGTTCATAAGCAGAAATCCATTTGGTCTAATCATAGGGTTTTGATTGAATCTCATCACATTGGTAAGCTCTTGTCCAAATTATTTATATCGAATGCTCAGCCTATGCACCTGCATCGCCCACCCTCGGTGAAATTGAACATGTTACTTCTAGAAGCTACGAAAGTGGAGACAAAGCTGGCAGGAAGACGTGATTTGGCACTAGTGCATTGAGCATGAGAATCGGATCCGTGAGGGATCTCAGGAACCTAATATTGATCTCATGGAGAGAGTAGTGCATCTAGAGTGATCCATGATTATTTTGTAATTTATTATAAATTATAGAACCCGTGAATTGTTTTGGAGTGGCCAATGCGATGGAGAACCAGGCCAAGAGAGTGTCCAATACCATCCAAAATTAGGCTGAAAAGGTGCAGCCATTTCGACGGAGATAAGGCCCGCCATGGTGCCATTGTAATGTAATTTGATAGCTCAGAAAATGGTTGAGTGGGGATAAGGTCGTGGGATAAAAATTATGTTTTATGTGGGAAATCTTGAATTGATTGTGTGTGTGTTTTGTATCCATGTGTGGGTGCCTATTTTAGGAAGGGTCTGTTAACTGTCGATTGTTTATTATGTTGTCGCATGCCGTGTTTCATGAGGTCCCTGACAACTAATGGTGGGGCGCAACTGCCTGCAGTCCCAACACCGAGGGATCTCGCTGGGGGCCAATAAGCACACATTCAACGTTTGGTTTAATTGAGGCACAAGGATGGACACAAAGTTGAAGACAACAAGGACTGCCAGTGTGCAAACATGGGAACACCACGCAAGGATCCAAGAGTGATTATAACCACGGACCTTGATTTGGGCCGTTGGGTACCGAATAAGGGAAGTGCGTGGAAGGTTGTCGAGCCACCAGGCAATCCCGAACTAAGTCGAACTGAGATTACGGGTCGATACCCGCTATTTAATAGGGCTTGAATATTTCCATCATACGTTGTCCCGTTCCTCGGAACGTTGGAGCCAAGTTGTATCACGAAAGTCCGAAACACCTTGGCAGTGCCAATCCAGGATTTGGGGCGATCCATCATTTGACGACCCTAACAAATATTCGTTTCCATTTAGTGCGATATCCCGATATTAGATTTCGGGATATCGGGGCAATTAAGGCTATCGAGAGTCTGAGGTAACATGAAGATGCGCTGACTCGAGAAGTCTGGGCGCCGATACAAGATGAGGTTCAAGCGATTGGTCACGAGACGAGGGTTTTATGCATTTTTATGGCAGTGTCGACATGGTGAAAGCGTTTGGGCTTGGAGATGCGAATTCAAACCCTGCAATGAAAGGTGTGAATTAGCCAGGTTTCTTGGGGCCATGACCCACAGGTCCCAACATAGAGAACACAAAATTTTGAAACGAAGGATCCCTAGAGTCGGTCATCATCTAAGAATTTGAGGGCACATAGCATCACTAGAAAAAAATCATTCGTAATTTATAAAACAAATCAAAGTATTTTTATCATTACTTGATGGGCTAGATGTTGATTTCTCACATTGCATAAAGAAGGGAAAACCAACAAAATGGGAAACCTTATGTGATTTTCACGTTTATCTTAGGGAAGTTAGAATTTATAACGCGAAAATAAAAGGTGAATTAGCTGTGCTCCACTGTATTACGTAGATACATACATTGTGTTGCCGTGTTATTTTTAATAAGATTTTCAAAATGAATTTTAAAATGGGAAATGTAAAATTTGGAAGAATCTAAATATAAGTACCAGCTCCATTTTCGAGTATACACATGCTCCTAGAATGGAAAATAATGGACATCGTTCTATTAATATAACTTTTATATCTAATAATGTACCTTTTTGTGTTATTTTTAAGAGCATATATAATTACATTTGACGATGAAATATATAACAAGTGGTTCAATAGCACCATCATATTTGAATATTTAAGAATAAGATTTATTTCTATTACAATAATTTTTATCTAGATAACTAATAAACACCAATAAATTTTATGAAATTAGTTCACCACATCAATACAATTCTATTTATATTTACATATTCCATGTTGTTAAATTTACATGAAATGATTACAACCTTATTGCGGGGAAACACATTTTTACGAATGATACAAATATTATAATAAAAACTAACAATATTATAGTGACAACTAGAGGAGGTGACTCTACTCCTTGCCAACAACATATTTATTGACATTGAAGGAGGCGTGGAAGAAAACGATTACATTGTGAGCTAATAAAAGAGTTGTTTCTTGTATTCTTCTATATTAGTATTTTTTGAAGTATCTTCATATCCTTCTAATTGTGATAATCGTTTTCAGTATTTGCTGTCCCGTTTTGTTGCATAGTAATTGGTCTTGCAGAGTGCACACAACACACCCCTTATGCCATATTCCAACTCTATCACAAAACCCGAGTGCTTTGAGTTTTGGGTATGTTGCTTAAATATTTCTAGACAATTAACATGAGTAGTCAAGGAAAAAAAATAATTTTCATTTTGAGATTCATCCTCAAATAATTGAAGTGTTATGGGTTCTATGTTAGATGTTGATTTCTCATATTGCATAGGAGTTTCGCCATCGAACTTTCTCTTGCTGCAACACTTGTGATAGCTACATTGAATCGTCTGCCATTCGATAGTATGGATTTCAGCTTCGGGGAGACACAGTGCAGGCGACGTCAACCATTATTCTTGAAAGGGAATTCATGTTGTTGCGGTGTCTTGGCAAGGCGCACAATTCTATACTTTTCTATATCCTCGTATCAAGAACATACATTTAAATATTTTTAGCTTAAAAATTGTTTGGTTGGGACTACGTTTCATGCAACCCTTGTTTTAATAAAAAAATCAAAATATTTTATAATTGATTGCTTTATGGGTCCTATGTTATATGCTTCTTTATTTCATCACGCAAGGATTGAAAAATCTACAAAAAGAGAGATTTATCAACATCTGTCTCTCTCACGCACACACATATTATATATAATTCCAACGAAGTAGTCCACAATTATATATGTGAGTTTTGAATGTACATGTGAAAACCGTCTAAACCCTTGGGAGTCCTCAATATTTGAAATAAAAATGAATACATTTTATTACAATTTCATTAAGTATTATATATAAAGTAAATGAATCAATTATCAATATTTGAAATAAAAATGAATACATTTTATTACCATTTCATTAAGTATTATATAAAGTAAATGAATCAATTATAAAATATATAGTAAAATATGTGAAATTACATAGCCACGCACATTTTGTTTTAGTGCGATATCCCGATATTAGATTTCGGGATATCGGGGCGATTGAGGCTATCGAGAGTCTGAGGTAACATGAAGATGCGCTGACTCGAGAAGTCTGGGCGCCGATACAAGATGAGGTTCAAGCGATTAGTCACGAGACGAGGGTTTTATGCATTTTTATGGCAGTGTCGACATGGTGAAACGTTTGGGCTTGGAGATGCGAATTCAAACCCTGCAACGAAAGGTGTGAATTAGCTAGGTTTCTTGGGGCCATGACCCACAGGTCCCAACATAGAGAACACAAAAAAATTTGAAACGAAGGATCCCTAGAGTCGGTCATCATCTAAGAATTTGAGGGCACATAGCATCACTAGAAAAAAATCATTCGTAATTTATAAAACAAATCAAAGTATTTTTATCATTACTTGATGGGTTAGATGTTGATTTCTCACATTGCATAAAGAAGGGAAAACCAACAAAATGGGAAACCTTATGTGATTTTCACGTTTATCTTAGGGAAGTTAGAATTTATAACGCGAAAATAAAAGGTGAATTAGCTGTGCTCCACTGTATTACGTTGATACATACATTGTGTTGCCGTATTATTTTTAATAAGATTTTCAAAATGAATTTTAAAAGGGGAAATGTAAAATGTGGAAGAATATAAATATAAGTACCAGCTCCATTTTCGAGTATACACATGCTCCTAAAATGGAAAATAATGGACATCGTTCTATTAATATAACTTTTATATCTAATAATGTACCTTTTGTGTTATTTTTAAGGGCATATATAATTACATTTGACGATGAAATATATAACAAGTGGTTCAATAGCGCCATCATATTTGAATATTTAAGAATAAGATTTATTTCTATTACAATAATTTTTATCTAGATAACTAATAAACACCAATAAATTTTATGAAATTAGTTCACCACATCAATACAATTCTATTTATATTTACATATTCTAAGTTGTTAAATTTACATGAAATGATTACAACCTTATTGCGGGGAAACGCATTTTTACGAATGATACAAATATTATAATAAAAACTAACAGTATTATAGTGACAACTAGAGGAGGTGACTCTACTCCTTGCCAACAACATATTTATTGACATTGAAGGAGGCGTGGAAGAAAACGATTACATTGTGAGCTAA
Source organism: Pinus taeda (assembly GCA_000404065.3). Lineage (NCBI taxonomy): Eukaryota > Viridiplantae > Streptophyta > Pinopsida > Pinales > Pinaceae > Pinus > Pinus taeda. The sequence continues at coordinate 10,641 of APFE031151931.1, forward strand.
TAAAAGAGTTGTTTCTTGTATTCTTCTATATTAGTATTTTTTTAAGTATCTTCATATCCTTCTAGTTGTGATAATCATTTTCAGTATTTGCTGTCCCGTTTTGTTGCATAGTAATTGGTCTTGCAGAGTGCACACAACACACCCCTTATGCCATATTCCAACTCTATCACAAAACCCGAGTGCTTTGAGTTTTGGGTATGTTGTTTAAATATTTCTAGACAATTAACATGATTAGTCAAGGAAAAAAAATAATTTTAATTTTGAGATTCATCCTCAAATAATTGAAGTGTTATGGGTTCTATGTTAGATGTTGATTTCTCATATTGCATACGAGATTCGCCATTGATCTTTCTCTTGCTGTAACACTTGCGATAACTACATTGAATCGTCTGCCATTCGATAGTATGGATTTCGGCTTCGGGGAGACACAGTGCAAGCGACGTCAACCATTATTCTTGAAAGGGAATTCATGTTGTTGCGGTGTCTTGGAAAGGCACACAATTCTATACTTTTCTATATCCTCGTATCAAGAACATACATTTAAATATTTTTAGCTGAAAAATTGTTTGGTTGGGACTACGTTTCATGCAACCCTTGTTTTAATAAAAAAATCAAAATATTTTATAATTGATTTCTTTATGGGTCCTATGTTATATGCTTCTTTATTTCATCACGCAAGGATGGAAAAATCTACAAAAAGAGAGATTTATCAACATTTGTCTCTCTCACGCACACACATATTTATATATAATTCCAACGAAGTAGTCCACAATTATATATGTGAGTTTTGAATGTACATGTGAAAACCGTCTAAACCCTTGGGAGTCCTCAATATTTGAAATAAAAATGAATACATTTTATTACAATTTCATTAAGTATTATATAAAGTAAATGAATCAATTATCAATATTTGAAATAAAAATGAATACATTTTATTACCATTTCATTAAGTATTATATACAGTAAATGAATCAATTATAAAATTTATAGTAAAATATGTGAAATTACATAGCCACACACATTTTGTTTTAGTGCGATATCCCAATATTAGATTTCGGGATATCGGGGCAATTGAGGCTATCGAGAGTCTGAGGTAACATGAAGATGCGCTGACTCGAGAAGTCTGGGCGCCGATACAAGATGAGGTTCAAGCGATTGGTCACGAGACGAGGGTTTTATGCATTTTTATGGCAGTTTCGACATGGTGAAACGTTTGGGCTTGGAGATGCGAATTCAAACCCTGCAACGAAAGGTGTGAATTAGCCAAGTTTCTTGGGGCCATGACCCACAGGTCCCAACATAGAGAACACAAAAAAAATTGAAACGAAGGATCCCTAGAGTTGGTCATCATCTAAGAATTTGAGGGCACATAGCATCACTAGAAAAAAATCATTCGTAATTTATAAAACAAATCAAAGTATTTTTATCATTACTTGATGGGTTAGATGTTGATTTCTCACATTGCATAAAGAAGGGAAAACCAACAAAATGGGAAACCTTATGTGATTTTCACGTTTATCTTAGGGAAGTTAGAATTTATAACGCGAAATAAAAGGTGAATTAGCTGTGCTCCACTGTATTACGTAGATACATACATTGTGTTTCCGTATTATTTTTAATAAGATTTTCAAAATGAATTTTAAAAGGGAAAATGTAAAATTTGGAAGAATCTAAATATAAGTACCAGCTCCATTTTCGAGTATACACATGCTCCTAAAATGGAAAATAATGGACATCGTTCTATTAATATAACTTTTATATCTAATAATGTACCTTTTTGTGTTATTTTTAAGGCCATATATAATTACATTTGACGATGAAATGTATAAGAAGTGGTTCAATAGCGCCATCATATTTGAATATTTAAGAATAAGATTTATTTCTATTACAATAATTTTTATCTAGATAACTAATAAACACCAATAAATTTTATGAAATTAGTTCACCACATCAATACAATTCTATTTATATTTACATATTCTAAGTTGTTAAATTTACATGAAATGATTACAACCTTATTGCGGGGAAACGCATTTTTACGAATGATACAAATATTATAATAAAAACTAACAATATTATAGTGACAACTAGAGGAGGTGACTCTACTCCTTGCCAACAACATATTTATTGACATTGAAGGAGGCGTGGAAGAAAGTGATTACATTGTGAGCTAATAAAAGAGTTGTTTCTTGTATTCTTCTATATTAGTATTTTTTGAAGTATCTTCATATCATTCTAATTGTGATAATCGTTTTCAGTATTTGCTGTCCCGTTTTGTTGCATAGTAATTGGTCTTGCAGAGTGCACACAACACACCCCTTATGCCATATTCCAACTCTATCACAAAACCCGAGTGCTTTGAGTTTTGGGTATGTTGTTTAAATATTTCTAGACAATTAACATGAGTAGTCAAGGAAAAAAAATAATTTTCATTTTGAGATTCATCCTCAAATAATTGAAGTGTTATGGGTTCTATGTTAGATGTTGATTTCCCATATTGCATACGAGATTCGCCATTGATCTTTCTCTTGCTGCAACACTTGTGATAACTACATTGAATCGTCTGCCATTCAATAGTATGGATTTCGGCTTCGGGTAGACACAGTGCAGGCGACATCAACCATTATTCTTGAAAGGGAATTCATGTTGTTGCGGTGTCTTGGCAAGGCGCACAATTCTATACTTTTCTATATCCTCGTATCAAGAACATACACTTAAATATTTTTAACTTAAAAATTGTTTGGTTGGGACTACGTTTCATGCAACCCTTGTTTTAATAAAAAAATCAAAATATTTTATAATTGATTTCTTTATGGGTCCTATGTTATATGCTTCTTTATTTCATCACGCAAGGATGGAAAAATCTACAAAAAGAGAGATTTATCAACATTTGTCTCTCTCACGCACACACATATTTATATATAATTCCAACGAAGTAGTCCACAATTATATATGTGAGTTTTGAATGTACTTGTGAAAACCGTCTAAACCCTTGGGAGCCCGCAATATTTGAAATAAAAATGAATACCTTTTATTACAATTTCATTAATTATTATATAAAGTAAATGAATCAATTATCAATATTTGAAATAAAAATGAATACATTTTATTACCATTTCATTAAGTATTATATAAAATAAATGAATCAATTATAAAATTTATAGTAAAATATGTGAAATTACATAGCCACACACATTTTGTTTGAGTGCGATATGCCGATATTAGATTTCGGGATATCGGGGCGATTGAGGCCATTGAGAGTCTGAGGTAACATGAAGATGCACTGACTCGAGAAGTCTGGGTGCCGATACAAGATGAGGTTCAAGCGATTGGTCACGAGACGAGGGTTTTATGCATTTTTATGGCAGTGTCGACATGGTGAAATGTTTGGGCTTGGAGATGCGAATTCAAACCCTGCAACGAAAGGTGTGAATTAGCCAGGTTTCTTGGGGCCATGACCCACAGGTCCCAACATAGAGAACACAAAAAAATTTGAAACGAAGGATCCCTAGAGTTGGTCATCATCTAAGAATTTGAGGGCACATAGCATCACTAGAAAAAAATCATTCGTAATTTATAAAACAAATCAAAGTATTTTTATCATTACTTGATGGGTTAGATGTTGATTTCTCACATTGCATAAAGAAGGGAAAACCAACAAAATGGGAAACCTTATGTGATTTTCACGTTTATCTTAGGGAAGTTAGAATTTATAACGCGAAATAAAAGGTGAATTAGCTGTGCTCCACTGTATTACGTAGATACATACATTGTGTTTCCGTATTATTTTTAATAAGATTTTCAAAATGAATTTTAAAAGGGAAAATGTAAAATTTGGAAGAATCTAAATATAAGTACCAGCTCCATTTTCGAGTATACACATGCTCCTAAAATGGAAAATAATGGACATCGTTCTATTAATATAACTTTTATATCTAATAATGTACCTTTTTGTGTTATTTTTAAGGCCATATATAATTACATTTGACGATGAAATGTATAAGAAGTGGTTCAATAGCGCCATCATATTTGAATATTTAAGAATAAGATTTATTTCTATTACAATAATTTTTATCTAGATAACTAATAAACACCAATAAATTTTATGAAATTAGTTCACCACATCAATACAATTCTATTTATATTTACATATTCTAAGTTGTTAAATTTACATGAAATGATTACAACCTTATTGCGGGGAAACGCATTTTTACGAATGATACAAATATTATAATAAAAACTAACAATATTATAGTGAGAACTAGAGGAGGTGACTCTACTCCTTGCCAACAACATATTTATTGACATTGAAGGAGGCGTGGAAGAAAACGATTACATTGTGAGCTAATAAAAGAGTTGTTTCTTGTATTCTTCTATATTAGTATTTTTTGAAGTATCTTCATATCCTTCTAATTGTGATAATCGTTTTCAGTATTTGCTGTCCCGTTTTGTTGCATAGTAATTGGTCTTGCAGAGTGCACACAACACACCCCTTATGCCATATTCCAACTCTATCACAAAACCCAAGTGCTTTGAGTTTTGGGTATGTTGTTTAAATATTTCTAGACAATTAACATGAGTAGTTAAGGAAAAAAAATAATTTTCATTCTGAGATTCATCCTCAAATAATTGAAGTGTTATGGGTTCTATGTTAGATGTTGATTTCTCATATTGCATACGAGATTCGCCATTGATCTTTCTCTTGCTGCAACACTTGTGATAACTACATTGAATCGTCTGCCATTCGATAGTATGGATTTCGACTTCGGGGAGACACAGTGCAGGTGACGTCAACCATTATTCTTGAAAGGGAATTCATGTTGTTGCGGTGTCTTGGCAAGGCGCACAATTCTATACTTTTCTATATCCTCGTATCAAGAACATACATTTAAATATTTTTAGCTTAAAAATTGTTTGGTTGGGACTACGTTTCATGCAACCCTTGTTTTAATAAAAAAATCAAAATATTTTATAACTGATTGCTTTATGGGTCCTATGTTATATGCTTCTTTATTTCATCACGCAAGGATGGAAAAATCTACAAAAAGAGAGATTTATCAACATTTGTCTCTCTCACGCACACGCATATTTATATATAATTCCAACGAAGTAGTCCACAATTATATATGTGAGTTTTGAATGTACATGTGAAAACCGTCTAAACCCTTGGGAGTCCTCAATATTTGAAATAAAAATGAATACATTTTATTACAATTTCATTAAGTATTATATAAAGTAAATGAATCAATTATCAATATTTGAAATAAAAATGAATGCATTTTATTACCATTTCATTAAGTATTATATAAAGTAAATGAATCAATTATAAAATTTATAGTAAAATATGTGAAATTACATAGCCACACACATTTTGTTTTAGTGCGATATCCCGATATTAGATTTCAGGATATCGGGGCGATTGAGGCTATCGAGAGTCTGAGGTAACATGAAGATGCGCTGACTCGAGAAGTCTGGGCGCCGATACAAGATGAGGTTCAAGCGATTGGTCACGAGACGAGGGTTTTATGCATTTTTATGGCAGTGTCAACATGGTGAAACGTTTGGGCTTGGAGATGCGAATTCAAACCCTACAACGAAAGGTGTGAATTAGCCAGGTTTCTTGGGGCCATGACCCACAGGTCCCAACATAGAGAACACAAAAAAATTTGAAACGAAGGATCCCTAGAGTCGGTCATCATCTAAGAATTTGAGGGCACATAGCATCACTAGAAAAAAATCATTCGTAATTTATAAAACAAATCAAAGTATTTTTATCATTACTTGATGGGTTAGATGTTGATTTCTCACATTGCATAAAGAAGGGAAAACCAACAAAATGGGAAACCTTATGTGATTTTCACGTTTATCTTAGGGAAGTTAGAATTTATAACGCGAAAATAAAAGGTGAATTAGTTGTGCTCCACTGTATTACGTAGATACATACATTGTGTTGCCGTATTATTTTTAATAAGATTTTCAAAATGAATCTTAAAAGGGGAAATGTAAAATTTGGAAGAATCTAAATATAAGTACCAGCTCCATTTTCGAGTATACACATGCTCCTAAAATGGAAAATAATGGACATCGTTCTATTAATATAACTTTTATATCTAATAATGTACCTTTTGTGTTATTTTTAAGGGCATATATAATTACATTTGACGATGAAATATATAACAAGTGGTTCAATAGCGCCATCATATTTGAATATTTAAGAATAAGATTTATTTCTATTACAATAATTTTTATCTTGATAACTAATAAACACCAATAAATTTTATGAAATTATTTCACCACATCAATACAATTCTATTTATATCTACATATTCTAAGTTGTTAAATTTACATGAAATGATTACAACCTTATTGCGGGGAAACGCATTTTTACGAATGATACAAATATTATAATAAAAACTAACAATATTATAGTGACAACTAGAGGAGGTGACTCT
>APFE031151934.1:0-15198 GCA_000404065.3 Pinus taeda
GGTGGAGAATTCAAGGTAAGGGCCCATAAATGAAGGGGACACCTTCCTAAAAATCCTCTCCCTTGTTCTTCCACGAATTTGGCTGCCAAGTGCTCATTAATACCTTTGATTTTGTCTCAAAATTGACCAAAACACTACACAAAGCACTCATTAGACTTGTTGGCATAATGAATAACCCAATTCACTCTATTAGCATAAATATAATAAAAAAAATGCAATAAACTAATGAGAATGGTGGATTAAGTCAAATTAGGAGGCTGAATGAGCCCATATAATTATCCATTTTTGGGGCTCATCACTTCCAATGGTTCAACCAGATCAATCCCTAACTCCTTATACCCTGACCTCATTGGGGAAATGTAAAGAAAAATAGAGAAAGATCCAACCACTCTGATACTACTGATCCAAACTTAAACATGAACACAACAACTTACATATATAATCATAAACACAAAGATGCAACAAAAGAACACTTGATTTCATTAATAGAAAAATATTGAACTATGCTTACAAACAAAATGTGGCGGCTACATGCCTCTAAACTGTGTTACAATGAGGCTCAAAGGCCTATTTATTATTGGAAAATATGAGAAAACCCCAAACAACCAAAACCCTAACCCCAAGAGATGTAACACCAAGAGTTTGTGGGCTCTATTGGGGTTAGTTGGGCAACTAACTTCCGGGGTTGTAACTTGGTCATATTATCTCTATTTGGCGTGTATGATACCTTGTTGGAAAGTTCTCTCTAAGTACTACAGGCTTCATTGTAGGCCATTTCTTATGGCTATGGGATTGTCGCATACCCAAAAGAATGTCGTTTAGGGAGTCAAAAATACTTCGGATTATCAGGACCCGAAAAAATGCTAAGAATAGTAAATGCTGAAATGAACAACGAAACAAATGAAATTGACTGGGGGGTCTAGGTGGAATAGGTGAGTGGCCACCAATATCCAACTAGATCAGTCCTCCCCCCTTAGGAAACAATGGTCCCCATTGTGTGCAAAGCCTCCATGAGGTGAGGAAATTTATGTTGAAAGTGGTCCCTGGTGGACCACTTGCCTTGGTGAAGGAGTTGGCCTGCTTTGACAACTCGATATAGTTGTATCCTTTGTTGGCGAGTGTTCTTGATCTGTGTGTCCATGATTTGATTAGTTGTGGCCTATTCCATGCAGTCTGGGTTGAGCTTTGTTGCTGTGAGTTGTTCTGCAATGTCAGATGTGTCCAACAATGGTGGAAAGTATGGCCGAAGGTGATCTACATTGAACATTGGGTGCAAACCAAGGAATGGTGGGATACTGAGCTCAAAGGAATTGTCATCAATAGCCTTGGTGATGGTGTATGACCCATATCTGAGCAGGTGAAGCTTGCGGTGGGGTCCAGTAAGGCGCTCCTTTGGCAAATGTAACCAAACTCTATCGCCCACCTGGAACTTGTTCGAGACTCGATGCTGATCATGGAACTTCTTGTACTTAACATTGGCTTTGTCCAATATATCATCGACTTGCCAGAGGATGTGTTTAATGCACTCAATGAGGATGTTAGCCCTTTCAACTTTGAACTGAATTTGAGGATGTTATCTACCTGAGTGGTTGCAAATGGTATGGCCACATCAATGGGGCATAATGTCTGAAATCCGAGTCCTACCTGAAAGGGTTTCCGTCCTATTGAGACGTGGAGAGCTCTGTTATAGCTGCATTTGACATAGGGGATACTTTCATCCCATGTTCATGGATGGTTCAAGTTGTACATGCCCATAATGTGTACGATCATCCTATTGACAACCTCTATTTGGCCATCAGTTTGGGGATAGAAAGTCGTGGACTTAGTAAGTTTTGTATCCAGCATCGACCAGAGCCTTGACCAAAATGCACTCAAGAATTTTTTGTCCCGATCTGACACAATGGACCGTGGGATCCCAAAGTGTACCCATACTCGCTCAAAGAAAAGCTTAGTAGTGGCCTCTATTGTGATACTCTTCTTGTAGGCCGCCATGATGGCCATCTTAGAGAATTGCTCGACGACCATGAAAATGCAATTGTTTCCATGCTTAGTAGAAGGAAGGACTGACATGTAATCCATGGGGACATATTCCCAAGGTCGGAGAGGAGTAGGTAGAGGAGTATACAGGCCCTCCTTCTTGATGTTTGGTTTGGTAATGGCACAGGTAGTGCAAGATCTAATGTACTTCCGAACATCCTAATGAAGCTTCGAACAATAAAAATACTTCTGCAATACTGCCACTATTTTCTCTACTCCAAAATGTCCAGTGACTCAACTATAGTGCGCCTCCTAAATTATCTTGGCACACTCACTTTAAGGAACACAAATGTATCCCAGGTGGCATAATAGCGCATCTTAAAGGTGAAAATTTGGAAATAGCTTCCCTTCTAGGAGTGTCTGGTATATGCTGTCGAATTCTCGATCACTCTTGTAAATATGCGGCCACCCTAATGTCTCGTGCCCATAGGAGTCGAGCATAGTGATCAACACCATGACAGGTGGTTGGCTGAGGCAATCAAAAACATTATTGGTGTTGCCATTCTTATACTTAATGTTCAAATGGAACTGTTGCAAATAGGTAGACCATTTCTGATGGCGATCGTTTTGCAAATTCCCTTGTGTCTGTATGAACTATAGAGGTCAGTGGTCTATGTGGATGATTGTTTCCTTCCCCAAAATGTAATGCTCCCATTGACGACAGGCCTGCACAATGGAATACATTTCTTTGTTTTAAGTGGGGTACTTTCGGACTGTGTCTAAAAGTGTCTCACTGTGGTAAGCCATTAGATTCCCATGCTGAGAAAGAATCACACCAATAGCATAGTCAGAGGCATCTGTCTCAATCTCAATTGGTTATTGCAGGTCTGGTAATGTGAGCACTCATGCAGAACATAGGCGAATCTTCAACTTGGAGAACACTTGTTGTTGGGTTTCTGACTAAAAAATCTTTGCTTTCGCTCCACCCTTGGTGGCTTGACTTAAAGGCCAACTGATATGAGAGAAGCCCAACACGAACCTATGGTAAAAATTGGCAAGACCTAAAAAGCCGCGGTGCTCTATTAGAGTGGTTTGGGCTGGCCAATCTTGAATGACTTGTATCTTGGATGGGTCCACATGTACACCCTACTCATCAATGATGTACCCTAGATATTGAATCTGGGTCAATGGAAAGGTGCATTTCTCCAAGTTAGCACACAACTTGTGTTGGCATAGGGTTTGAAGGACTTGTCAAATATGGTGGAGGTTTTCTTCCCAACTCTGGCTAAAGATCAAGATGTCATCTAAATACACCTACCACAAATGCATTGGTGAAGGGTTGTGAGTTGTCATCCATCAGTCTCATGAAGGTTGTAGGGGCATTCACTAATGCGAATGGCATGGCCAACCTTTCAAAAAGGTCCTCCTTGGATTTGAAGGTAGTCTTCCACACATCGAAGGGTTCGATAGGCACCTGTTGATAATATGAATTCAACTTAATCTTGCTAAATATTTGGGCCCCTTGAGCTGGTCCAGAAGGTCATTAATATGTGATATTGGGTACCTATTTCCGACAATGGTCTTGTTCAACGCTTGATATTCAATACAAAGTCTCCAAGTCCCATCCTTATTCTGTACCAATACAATCGAGATCCCACAAGGTGATGAGATTGGCCTGATGTGCCCTTTCTACAATAGTACTTGAATTTGCCTCTTAATATCATCATTCTCCATAAAAGAGTGTTGATAGATCGGTCCATTGGGTAGCAGCGCCCGAGGTCAGATCGATGGAGTGCTTGACCTGACAGTGCAGAGGTACCCCTGTGGGTGAGGTGAAAATATCCCTATACTCGTCCACGACATTGTCCATCTATTGCCATTGTACAGAGGAGCCCTTCCTGGAAGTCGTGGCCATAACCTTCTTCTTTCCATGGTGGTGAATCATAAGGAAAACAAATTTCCTGGTCTGGGAAACGATCTTACTACATTGTTTTGCAGTGATCAAAGAGATGGCGCTAGGCAGGGCTACCTCTGGTATCCTGTACAACTTATTAGCCAAAGTTATAATCATAGAGTGAGGTTGCTTCCACAAGTATGGTTTTCCTAACAATATATCATAAACTTCAAGGGGAGCAACATCACACAATACCTCATTCGTGAAGGGCTTAATGCTGTAGGGAAAGCGACACTGCTAGCTAACACGAAGATATCGTCCTTGGTGAAGCCACCGGATGGTGTACGACTGTGGATGTGATATAGTATTTAGGCCCAACCGCTTCACAGCCTCTGCTAAAATTAGGTTCTTTTGGCTCCCACTGTCGACAATGAACTGCAGTAAAAAACCCTTCACACACATCTATGAGTGGAAGTGGCGTTCCCCCTCCTCTGGATCTTCAGGCTCAATCTTCTGGATCTTGGTGGTGGCCATGGTGGCACTAATCTCTGCATCAATGATTTGCTTCCCTTTGTCAGTTCCCTTATCGAGTTCTGATTCAGAGTTGGAACCTGCGTCTAATTCAGAAGCCTTCAGCTCGGCCACCAGTGACTACTTAGCGTGACAGTCACTTGTATTGTGAGTGGAGCTCTTATGGAACTCACACTATTTTCCTGTGTCCTTCTTCATCTTCGAGGTGTTGTTATTTGCTTATGGCTTCGATGGGTTGTCCTAGGTAGAACCGCCTTGGCTTGGTCCTTTTTTCTATGGTTTGGGGGCACATTTTCCTTGTTTTGGATTCACAGATCCAAATTCCTACTTCTTCTGTTTAAACTTTTGCTCAATATTGACAGTGTACCAATACGTTGTGCCGAGCGAGGAAATGTCTAGGAACTCCATCTCATCCTAGATGTACTTATGTAGACATCTGCAGTACTTGAGCACCAAATGCCACTCAGTATCCTTGATACCCAGCTTCGTGCGAAGGGTATGGAAAGTCTTTGTGAACTCTGGCACATCTTGACCCCTTCCCTGCCATAGCGTGGTCCACTTTATGTATTTTCCTTCAGAGCTCCTGACAAGGTAATATTGTTCCTTGATGGCATCTCAGAAAGAATTCCAAGTGGGTGCAACTAAAAACAACGAGGGTTCACTCTCATCCTTTTGTTCACAATAGGTTTCCCACCAATCCTTGATGTGTGGGGTAGCTTTAAGAAGTGCAAAAGTATCTTTTTCGGATTGGAAAATTCATGACCTGAAAAATATCCTTCCAATATATTTAACCATTTATCTATAATGTTTGCATATAACAGGCCTTTGAATATGGGAATATCGAAGTTAACTTGTACCTTAAAAGGAGTGGCACCTCCATAGTGGCTGTTGGATGAAGGTGCATTTCCTGTGGGTAGCCGTAGAAGGATATGGGAAAATCTATCCATCATCGCATTCCTTTGTCGTTTGAGGGCTTCCTCGAGCAATATTTTGAAAGGATCTCCTATCACCTCATCTTTATTTTCTTCCCCCATGGGAGGTCGTCGGGTTTTGCGAGGCTGATCTTGCAATGGTTTAACCAGATCAAGACCTAACTCCTTATACCCTGACCTCGTTGGGGACATGTAAAGAAAAATAGAGAAAGAGCAGACCGCTCTGATACCACTGATCTAAACTTAAATAGGAATGCGGAAACTTACAGATATAATCATAAACACAGAGATGTAGTAGAAAAACAGTTCATTTCATTAATAGAAAAATATTGAACTATGCTTACAAACATAATGGAAATAAGATAGCTCAGGTGATGGTAGCTTATCTTTGAGAAGTGATGCGGCAACTACATGCCTATGAACTATGCTACAATGAGGCTCAAGGGCCTATTTATTATTAGAAAACATGAGAAAACCCTAAACAACCAAAACCCTAACCCCATGATATGTAACACCAAGAGTTTATGGGCCCCATTGGGGTTAGTTTGGTAGCCAACTTCCCGGGGTCGTAACTTGGTCATATTATCTCTGTTTGGCGCATACGATACCTTGTTGGAAAGGTCTCTCTAAGTATTATAGGTTTCACAAACAAACAAACAAACAAAAAACGTCGTTAGGGGGCCAAAACTACTTAAGAAGTTCAGACCCGAAAAACTGCTAAAAATAGTAAACGCTGAAATGAACAAGGAAATAGATGAAACTAACTAGGGAGTCTAGGTGGGATAGGAAAGTTGCCACCAATATCCACCTAGATCATTTATATCTTCATCAAGAACGATGTTGTGACTGCACCTGTATGTCGAGATAGTGTGTTACTATGAGTTCCTTCCATCATGCCGAGACAAAGTGTTACTGTGAGATCTATCCATCATGCCGAGACAATGTGTTACTGTGAGATATGTCCATCATGCTGAGACAATGTATTACTATGAGATACTTCCATCATGCCTAGATAGTGTGTAGTATAGTAGGATCCTGAGATCATCCTTACTTCAATTATGACAACACTGAGATTTGTACTAAGAAGGAGACTGTGTTCTTCGTGACACCTACATGCCAAGAGTATCTCACTATATTACCCATCCGAAATTGTAGTGATACTTCTCCATACGAGATCCTAAACTGCTGCCCTAATCTGAAAGTCCTGCACCTCTTGTAACCATCTGAGATTGCAGAGAAGTTTGAGATTTCTTGGTTTCCTGTGGTGACCCCAATGGGGTATTTTATAGTGGTTCTGCCTCCATTAATAAGCCGACATGTCACCTTGAACTGTTGTGTATCCACATATGAGTTGACATGTCATTTAAATATATTTTGAGGCCGACATGACTCCCTTCTTCATCGTTTATCTTGCAGACTTCTTCTTGTTCTTGTCTTGGAGGATTGTACTTGTCTTGGAGGGCCTTTTATCTTAGTACACATTTACACATAGGCTCAAGAAGAGATCCTTATACATGACTTTAACTCTTTGACTTTCCTAGACTTATGAAATGAGCAAGAAACTCATTCTTATAATTTACAAAAATAATATTTCTTTTTCTTAACAAGTACAAAGATCAAAATTACATTTGTAAATACTAAACCTAGTTACACTTTCTTCAACACTCCCTCTTAACTAGGGAGGTATTTATAATGGTACTTGGTCATTATCAATCTAAAGAATTTCTCATAAGAAGAATCAGATTGGTAACCCATCTATATAGCATCATGATAACCACCATTGTTTCCACAACAAGGCTTGACTGATAGATTTATCTCTCATTAGATCATAGCATAATGTTGGCGAGACCAATGACTATAGACACCTTCATCATTGTCTCTCAAGGTACATACCCACTCGGTTGTTCACTGAGTATGACCTTCTAGGACTATTCTTATCTTGGGTTGCCAAACCTCAAAGAATATCGATCCTCTTGTCTACTCTTGTCTTGGATGACCTACATATCCTCCAAGAGCATTGGATGCTAGATGATTACCCAATCCTCCTTTCTTTCTTCCAAAGTGAAGACAAGAATGTTCTCTCTATCTCTCCCTCTCAACTAGGGAGGATATCATGTGTTTACATTTCTCTTCATGGCCTTCACCTAGACTTACAACTGTTAGTATTGGTCTAGTGCATGACACATGAAATATAAAACGCAACTGTCACTCCTTTTTAATCAGGGGTGATCTAATCCGAGCTCCCTCTTGATTAGGGACTTGTCAAAGCTTCCTCTTAGCTAGGGACTCTTCTATACATCAAAAACTTCTTCTTCATGGGTCCTTCAACTGTTTGATCAACTTCTCTTCTTAATGTCATGAAATTCAGTTGAGCTTCTTCCTTGTAGGCCCATAACCATTGATCACTTTCCTCCTTCTTTCGTCATGTCATTCCTCTCTTCATGGAAAGTGGCCTTCTTCATATCTGGAACCTTCGTCATATGGATACTTCTTCATTATGCTTCTTCTATCCACCACATGAATGCTAGTTGTACTTGTATTTACAACTCTTGTTCGAATAGCCCTGCATTATCTAGATATTATTCAAGAAATCAAAAAATCACATTACATCAAATCATACCTTACGAGATGCCTCTTCATCATGAAATATTTATGTAGGTATCAAAATCCAACATACATGTTGACACATCTCCTAAAGATATCCATTGTCAAGGGTCTTCATCTTTTCCATCAGAGTCTTCATATCTTTTTGGGAGATTTTCTAGTCAAGTCTTCTTGATCTTTTGGATGTTGATTACCTTCATTAGGGTTGCACATCTCATAATATCTTCCTTCTCCACACATTCCATTCTTAGGTGCTTTTAATCAGCATTTCTTAGTTGTGATCAACCACCTCATACTTCATATGAGGACATATTATGTTGATTTCATCTAGTGTGTCTTATGCCTTCTTCCATCCTTTCAGAGGAGGAGATCATATTCTCTTAATCATGCTTCTCAAGATAGAAGTAATGATCCATGTTACTTGAAACCATGTGACATCAAATTATAATATTAAACACAAGCATACATACCTTGTTTTACCTTTAGGTCATCTAGGCTTATTCCAACAAATTCCTTGATTGAAGTTTCTTCAAACTCTTGATCTTATTTTTATCTTATGTCACCATAACATCATCCATGAATTCCACAAATTGGATTTCTTGATGAAACACTTGCTTCCTCTCTATATTAGTGAACCCTTTGATGAGGATTCCATCAGAGAATATTGAGGATCTTGTATGTCCTCATCTGGAAGATGTTTCCTTTTTTGTCTTGATGTGTGATGAGCCTTGTCCTGGATGACTTCTCCCCTTCCTTTAATGTCCAATGATGTTCCCAAGAGCTATATCCTTCAAGTTTGTTTGTTAAGGATTTTTTCCTTCATGATTCCCATGGTGATGTCACGAGATCTTGTTTCTAATGCTTCCATGATGCCACGATGCATTATATTATCATTGTCATATCTTATAACAAAAGCTTATGATAGGACCCTTTTGTGAGGGATACTATCCAAATCATAGTAGAGATCTATTACTCCCTCTTTACTTGGCCCCTTTCTTTAGCTTCCTCCCTCTATCCAATGATATGAGCTTCAATAATTTTAGCTATACCTATTATGCCTTGTTTGAGGACCAAATTTCCCTTTCCTTTCTCCACATGTTTTAGTCCTTTAACCTTCAATACTTTTGCCATCAACTTGTCTTTCTCTATTTAGCATAGAGACCATAATTTGTCTAATGAGGTAACATTCTTATCCCATGGATATTTTTTATCTTGATTATTTTTCAGTGCATTACGGTTATCTTCCTTTCTAGGTCTTGTAGATGGAGGATATCCTACATCCTTTGATACCCTTTACTTTCATGTAGATCAGATTTCATGTGACTATATTCATTGCATATTTACAGAATGAGTTTATCTATATCTCTTTGATGTCTCCAATGTTGCTATATGAGGGGATCTTTCATAAGTATCCATTTCCATGAATTCAAAGGAGACCTCTTGATATGCTCAATGACTTTAGCTATCTAGATGACTGCGTTTATCTTCATTCTTCATTTAAGGAATATTGATGACCCATTCAACTTCATAGATGTCCTTGCAATCATGAAGTCATTTAACAAAACTTGATTATAGAATGAAAAGATAATTACTTGTCATGTGAAGATGAAATCTTCACCTTGATGCTTTCTTGAATGATCTCCTTCAATGAGGTTCTTGCTTGAGTTGTCTAGTACAACTGAGTTCCAAAATATTTCTTGAGACTTCCTTGCATTGTTCAGCACCAAGCATTGTTGCTTTATAATATGTTGATATTACTTGATTCCTTGATTGTGAGGGCATGATATTGAAATCAAGAATTTTTTAGAGCACTGTCATGATGCCCATCTGAGATGTGGCATTGTGTTCTCCTTCTGAAGTGATATTTTTGTAATGTGTGATGTGATTGTATATCCTTGTGGCATTGTTGTGATGATCCTTGATGGAGTAGAACCTTGCTTGATTTGACTAGCATGAGCAACGATCTCCTTTGATTCCTTCAAGCACTGTCCAATACCAAGCATCGAAACTGCTTCAAACTTAAGTTATTGAGATCTCTGTGGTATGACATAGATTGTAATGACACCCAATTTAGGGCTAACACTGAAACTATGAGAGGTACTATGTTTTCCTTCTTTTATATGTCATCTGAATTTTGAGCACTAGCATTGAGACTTCACTTTGACTGAGATTACTTTATCTTGAATTGTCTTGCTGTTAAAGATTGCTTGTTGAAGACTTGATCCTTTAATATTGACAAAACCCTTCAACTTGCTTTGATGCCCTTTTTGGAGACTAATCCTTGTATGTCTCTTTTGCTGCCCTTCCTTTGACTTCAACACCTTTGCTCTGATACCATGTTAAAGAATCTAGGGAAGTTAGAGTTAGTGTGATTCTTCTTAGCATGAAAATTATTTGTGAGATGTTTCAACTTTTTTCTTATTTGCATATTCTTTAATATTAATGTGTCTTCTTTAGTTCATCAAATAGCTACTGACACAAAGAGACAAGAACACAAGATGTTGGCATTCTTCTAGGGCCAAAACCTCTCCCTCTTGGAGAGGAAAACCCACACTAAATTATTCTTATAGAGATTCCAATTGATGAATACCAAAAACTTACCCTTTACCTATTAGGCCACTCCTAAACCAAGACACCAATCCTTTGCTAAGATCATGATCATTGTTGCTCCATCATCGAGGTCTTCTTCTGTGAGATCTTCATATGTATAAGAGAGATGCATATAACATTCCTGATATCATGACAGTCTCATCATGACTAAAATAATGACCTTTATATCTTCATCAAGAATGAGGTTGTGACTGAACCTGTATGCGGAGATGGTGTGTTACTATGAGTTCCTTCCATCATGCTGAGACAATGTGTTATTGTGAGATCTATCCATCATGCCGAGACAATGTATTAATATTATATCCTTCCATCATGCCTAGACAATGTGTAGTATAGTAGGATTATGAGATCATCCTTACTTCGGTTATGTAGCACTTAGATTTGTACTAAGAAGAAGACTCTATTCTTCATGAGACCTATATGCCAAGAGTATCTCATCGTATTACCCATCCAAAATTGCAATGATACTTCTCCTTTGAGATATTGAACTGCGGCCCTAATATGAAACTCCTGCACCTCCTGTACCCATCCGAAATTTCAGAGAAGTCTGATATTTCTTGGTTTCCTATGGTGACCCCAGCAAGGTATTTATAGTGGTTTTGCCTCCATTAATAATCTGACATGTCACCTTGAACTGTTGTGTCTCCACATATGAGCTGACGTGTCATTTAAATATATTTTGAGGCTGACATGATTGCCTTCTTCATCGTTTAGCTTACAGACTTCTTCTTGTGCTTGTCTTGTAGGGCCATTTAGACTAGTATACATTTACATATATTCTCAAGGAGAGCTCCTTATACATGAATTTGACTCTTTGACTTTCCCAGACTTATGAAATGAGCAAGAAATTCATCATAATTTACAAGAAAAAACCTTGACAAGTACAAAGATCAAAATTACATTTGTAAATACCAAACCTAGTTACACTTTCTTCAACACCACCCAATTCTAATTCATCAACATCCCTTTTTCCACAAAATTACAGTTTAAACACACAAAAATTATTCAACGTTCTAAAAAGATCAAGAAAACAATTTCCCCCCTCCATCCATCAAGATACATTATTATGGTCTACATGAACTCAATTCACCCCCAAATGTTTGACAATATGCATTCTCATGTCAGATAAGAATTGAATTGATGCATCTTCCTTTCAAGAAAATAGAAATTTAGAAATGTGTCGAAATCAACACAAAAAATCTTCTTTCAAAACAAATCCTTTCTCCCTCATCATGTTGACCAATAATTTTTCTTCCAATGGTTTGTCTTCTTTCCAAAGTTTTTTTATTAATGCAGAATATTTTTGAATAATAGGTTCACAACCTCTCTCCTCCATCCCATGGAGGAGCTTAAGACATGCATCAGATTCACCTTCATTGCAAAATCCATTAATGTGAATGGTCCAAGTAATTTCTTCTTGACTAAAAGAGCTAGAAATAACATTATCGAACAATATGTTTGCCTGTTTTGTCCTGCCTTCTCTATAAATATCATGAATTATTGCATTATATATCGATAAAGAATTCAAATCCATTTTCTCTTATTGGATTTAAAATATATAGGGCATGGTCATATTCTCCTTGTTTGCAATATCCCATAGTAAGAGAGCTGTATATGCCTTTATGAGGAAGCAAGCCTCTCGCTGACATATTTTTTACCAACTGATCTGCCTTCTGCACCTTGCATCCATTGCATAGTCCAACTATTAGTGCACTATAAGTATCCATAATAGGTTGGAAATCATTTTATACTATTTTGTCCAGAAGCTTCAAAGGAATATCAATGTTCAAAGCATTTTTTTCAGGATCTGAATCCCCAATTGCCTCGTTGAAAGCAGTTAGTTTTATTTTCTGCATTTTGCTTTCATGAATTATCCAATTCACAAGTACACTATAAGTTTGATTATTTGGTTGGCATCCGTTCTTTATCATTTTTCTCAGAATATCAAAACCATGGTCAACTCTATCTAATTTGATATTGCCATTAATAAGAGAGGGTTATGTCCCTTGATCAGGTTTCCTGCCTTTTTCCTCAATTTTTCCAAGAAGTAAGTTTGCTTCCTCTAACTTCCTTTGTCTACAAAAGCCATGAATCAATGCACTATAAGTGTGAACGTCTAGCTCGCAACCCTAGCACACCCTTTTGTCAAGCACTTTAAGTGCATGATCCTCGACACCTGCTCTGCAAATTCCATCAATCAAGATTGCGCAAGTAAATGGAATTTGAACAAGGCCCCTTTTTATCATTTTTCCAAACACTTTATCTGCAAGTGATATCTGATTATCCTTGAAAAGTCCATTCATCAACACATTGTAAGCATAAGCATTTGGATCACAACTGTCTTCCTTCATTCGGTCCACTAGTGCAAGAGCTATGTCAATTTTGCCTCATTTGCAATGTCCATCAATCAAAGTAGTATACATTACTTCATTTTGGGTTAGGCCTTTCTCATGGAGTTTACTGAATAAATCACAGTCTTGTTCAAGCTTCCTCTCTTTACAAATTCCATTAATCAATTCACTATAAGTGTGCAGGTCAGGTTAACAACCATTTTTCTCCATCATGTCAAGAATCCTAAAAGTGTTATTAGTTTTACCCTCTTTACAATAACCATCAATAAAAGTGTTATATGTTACTTGAGTGGGGGCCAAACCACTGTTAAGCATTCCTTAAAAAATCAACATTGTCTTTTGCAACTTCCACTATTTGCAGAGTACATTTATTAGTTCATTTTGGGTATGAGCATTTGGTTTACAACTAGTCCTTTTCCATCTTTTCAAGAATATCAAAAGCAACATCCATTTTCCCCTCTCTACGCAGGCTGTCAATGAGGGCATTGTAAGTGACCACATTAGGGACAAGACCTTGTTCCAGTACTTTATTGAATAATTAACTTGCCTTTTCCAGTCTACTTTCTTTGCAGAACCAATTGATTAATGCAGTATAATTATGAATGTTTGGTTGACAACCCCTTCCACCATTTTACTAACTAGATTGAATGACTCTTGTAACTTGCCTGCATCACAAAAAACATCAATGGGCATCGTATAAGTATGAAAAATAACCTTGCAACCATTATCCACCATCTCAATGAGCATTAGAAGGCCTCCTCTATTTTGACCTAAGTGCATAGACCATTAATAAGAATTGTATATTCATTTATTTTGGATCACAACCTTTTTATTGCATCTGTTGAAATACCTTGGATGCTTCAACCATATTTTGGTTCCTACAGTGCCCTAGAATGAAGGACGTGTAGGTGAATGTATTGGGATACCAACCTTCTTCATAAATTTGACTCAAGAATTGCTTAACATTCTGCACCTTCCCCTGCTTATAGAGCATACCAATGATAGTATTGTACGTCAAATTGTTTGGCTTAATACCATTAATCAACATCTCCCTATAAACAATATATGTAGTATTGGGCATATTGAGCCTTGCTAAGGCTATTAACAAATAATTATAATCTTGGAGTTTGAGCTTGAAACCCTTATAATGCAATGCTTTAAGGAATTCCATTACCTTGTATATCTCTTCAATGCGGGAACGAACCTTGATCATAAGTGTTCGAATATGCTTTGATGGGCAGAAAAGTTGAGCCCAAAGAAGCAAATTTATTAACATCGCATGGTAATCAAAGTTGTGCCTATAGCCAAGGCGCTGCCTCATCCAATGAAAGAATTGAATGGGAATTTTGGCATCGATGAGAAGCTCTAAAACCTTCTCAACATGTTCTAGGTTCTTCTTAAATGAAGGATTTATTTGTTAGTCAGATTGGTTGATTACTTCATGAACTCGGTGCACGAAATCCCAATACTCATTGGATGAAGCAGAAAATCTTGCATCAATGGAAGCATTTCTCTCAACGAATGATTGGGATGGAGTAAAATCGAATGTAGTTTCGACATAAATCACACCTATTCACAAATTGGGAAGAAGGTACAAAAACATGTAAATTGGAGAACTGCAGAGAATTTAATTTGGAGGCTGTTGCGGAAAATATTCTTTCCCTGAAGATCGCCTTCCTCACTATTGAAAATCTCTATAGGCAGAGAAAAGAAACGGTGATGCGAAGCAGAGGCTATATTTTATCATAATCCTCATTAAGCATGGTGTCCATGAATCCAAGACGTTGCCTGAGTGAGCCAAGTGTTTAACCAATAATAGGAAATTTTCTCTCTCGACTTCTTCCATGGGAGATGCCATCACCTGCAGAGGCCTCCGGCCAGAGATAATTAACAACAAAAGAACCCTAAAAATGTAAACACCATCGTTCTATGAGAGAACACCGCCACCGGCATACTTATGCCAAGGTAACCCAACAAATCATAAGGCCTTTGGGAAAGACACTTCTCTTCTTAAAACATTTCCCAGGGGAGGAAACAATGGCGCAGGCGAAACGTTTCCATGACAAAGAAATGACGACGTAGTTCTCAGCTAATTCCATGTTGTCATTTGCAATGGTACATGCCAATTTAGATGGAGGAGGACTCAAATACACAGATTTTATTGGCCAAATTTACCCGGCCAAACCCATCATAGGAACACCTTCGATATAATTAATAATAATATATAAAAAAAATGCTATAAATATTAATTTATTATAATAATAAAATAAAAATATATATTACAATATTTTTAATTGTT
>APFE031151941.1:0-14295 GCA_000404065.3 Pinus taeda
TGCCTTTGTAATATCTGTTACCAAGGGGAACAATGAAACAAGGATTGTTAGGAAGGGAGTGATGAAATGGGGATAGGGTTTATAGGGAGAAATTTGTTAGGGATATGGGAGGAGTTTAGGTATTTTGATGGGGTAGGGTTTGGGGTTATGTGTGGACCAAATAGTGGAGGGATAGGAGAGGGGGTTTGGTAGTAGTTTAGGGTAGGGATTTTAGGAAAAATGAGAGAGGGAGGATGGGAAAAGTGATGGGCGAGGGGAAAAGGTGAGTGGAGTGAAACCTTGGCACTAACAAGACATTTAAACAACCCTAGCCATCAATTTCTTGGCGATTTCTTATGGTAGATTTTATACATTTTGGTGGCATTGAAATATCTTTATAAACACCCTATCATTGGCAAAATTTGATGAGAAAGTGGTTTTAAAGAGCCTACCTCTCAATTTGATATGCTTCACCAAAATTTGGGAGCGTTTGGGCACTTGTTTAGGCCCCATGTCTCTATGCGCCACGTGCAAAGCCCAGTGCGCCGCTCCCTGGGTATGCGTCGCGCCCTTAGGAGATTTGCACTGTGGGCAGGCTACGTGTGTACTGCGGTCCTGGGTATATGAGTCGTGCCCTCCAAAGCCGCCTCCAACTCACTCAATCGCTCACCAATGCACACTCACGTCTTTTCAACACTTCTCCAAGGCTTGCAATAGCACAATTCCTTTGTTTTTGACAAAAATTTGTATATATAGCCTTGGAAGAGATGGGTTTAATTTTTTCCTCTGCAAAAACCCATTTTTCTAATGTTTGAGTTTTGCACTTTTTCACTGACTTTAAAACACACTGATTTTCACTTTCCCTTTGAAATTTTAACTCGAATGACACAATTTTCGGCACTCTTTGCAGGGATTGCATGACAGGGCATTTGGCCACGGAAACCATGACTGCATTTGAAAAAATCAATTGGCGACTTTTTTGAAAATTTTGTCATAAATGACACTGTTTGACTTTTCTTCAAAACAGAGTTTTGAAGAAGAGTCGGAGTCTATCCGCATGATGATGAAGCTCTCTGAACCATAACTATGTAAGGGCCTCACTCTGGCCTGCATGGCTTTACTGGACATGTTCAAAGACAAAATTGATGAATTGCTAGACCTAGACCTCGAAATGACCTTTGTCCTTTAAAGGACCAGACCTTGACTGTCATGGAATTTGATGATTATTGACAAAAGACCTGAGCCAGCAAGAGCCAGACATGAGGGGGAATGACTATCATGACCTTCTCCGTCAGATTATGGCATGCCCCTAGCAGAATGAAGCTGGGAGAATGGAGCGGGACACCTAAACATGAAATGCATAAAGAGTTTTGATCTCTGATGGAGGACTGACTAGACCGACTCTAACAAGGGGTTGAGGACTATCAGAGTTCATTGTTTTTGTATGAATTTTATGCATAAAAGCACTAATATGGAAAAGGATCTGATAGTGTTCTATTGTGAAAATTCATTGATATAAGAACAGTACAAAGGTGTATAAAATATGTATGAATTGAAAGTTGTAACTTTGAATGAAATTTAGTATGGTTAATAGCCAAAGAACCCCATGCATGCATTGTAAAGATAAATGAAGAACATAGGTGTCGTGAGAATGTCCAGTTAAGTCTCTATGAGCCATAAATGATCATGGGGAGCCTTAGTGAAATATGTAAGGAGAGTTGAGATTTAATGGAGGAAAACACAAAGAGATACATACATAAGGGGTTGAGGACTATTAGAGTTCGTTGTTTTTGTATGGCTTTTATGTGCAAAAGCACCGATATTGTTCAGTGAAATATGTAAGAAGAGTTGAGCTTTAATACACAACATGGAGTGCCTACAACCTGATAGAGAAGTGATCATCACCCATTCCTATAATCCTAAATGGAGCACAACACAAGGGAAGTGTGTTTCAGCAAAAGCATGGAGTGCATGCAACATGACAAAGAAGTTATCATTGCCCATTCCTTTGATCTTGAATGTAGTGACATCACAGGGGAAGTGTCTTTCAGAGAAAGAATTGGGAACCATGCCAGTAGTACACATTTGGGTAGATTTGATGATGATAGTGGGTACATCAAGCCAAGAAAACCACATGAACAAAACTGTGAACCTCCGTTGAGCAAAGTGGGAGAGTGAGTAGATTTGAGAGGAAGTAAGAGCAAAGTTGTGGCCTAAGAAATAGTGGAGAGTGTTGCAAGGGCAGTGTTGTGTTGAAAACAATTGGCTTATGGGGGGCCTGACCCAGGTTTAGAGTTATTTAGCCAAACAAATCCCTACACTATTGGCCCGTTCGGTATCAGCCCGCAGAGCGCAGACTCAAGTCTCACCCGGAGCAGTATGGGAGGATGCTGGAACCAAGTTTCTACACCCTTGAGTTGTTTGAGATGTCGAATTAGTCCACCTAGATCTGTCTTCACACAGGTCATTTTGCACACCAGTTACAACCTTCAATACCTTTGTGATCTATTATAATTTTCTTTCATGCAGCCCTAACCAGGGGCTGAGATGCTTTCGTGCTGCTAGGGTAGCGAACTGCACTATTTCCCCAAACTACACCTTGTATCTTACTTATATTCTTAACAAATCTTAGTTAACTTCGAGTAAACATATATTCTATCTTGCATTCACTTAATCACTACAATTATACACATTAACGCATCATATAAGTATTAGAAGTGAATTTCATACCCAAGATAATAGATGCATAAAATAGGAAATAAGTACACAGAAATGAAAATTACAATCTTTGGTCAAAATCTAGGCTCTAAGCCCCAAAACTTCCCTTGGGGGATCCCGTGCCCAACAGGCCCCCAACACAAACATCGTGACTCGCCCCCAAGTCACTCTATTGGTGAAGAGATCTTTGCGCGAAGACCTCCCAACTATGACTGAATTGTTGCAAGCTCGATAGCGCCCTGAGAGGTTGCCTGCTGTACTTCCTCAACGTGTTGTTTAGTGACCGTTGTGGCTAAACTGCTGTCATGGATCCTTTCCTACATTGCTTGCAGCTACATGAGCTTTGCAACAATGGAGGATGTAATGGTGTATGCCTCATCAATCCACGGTTGTAAGCTCACCTTCAAAACTACTTCCTTATGCTAAGTAGCATCCACGTGCTCCTTGAGCACTTTAGTCTGTTGCATCCTCACGAGCCTCTATGTAAGGGTAACCATCTACATGGTCCCTTTCACTTCGTCATATCTCTACTGTAGCTCATGCACCTCTGTCTCCAGGTGTTGCATGTTTGGGTCCTCTTGCAGGGTGGTGAGAACCTTGAACGACTTCTCGAACCACTTTGTGCAGTCTGTCACTACACTGTTAACCTCCACTATTGTTGTTGTAATCGTGATGGCGCACTGTTCCTTAACCTTCAGCGGAGTTGAAGACTGCACCTTCAGCGGAGTTGAAGGCTACACCTTCAATTGCAGTTCTTCTATCTAAAAGTTCAACTCCAGCTGAACCCTGGCCATTTCCTCTTTTGCCTCGCGCACCCTTGCTACTAATTTTCGGACGTGTGCTTCCACTGGTTCTTTTGCTTAGATGGCCAACTCCAGGACCATCTTGTAGGCTTCCTCTACCACCTGCACTATCTTTCTATTTTGTACCACTATGTTGTCATGCTGCAGGCTCAACTATTCAATGTCGATGCGTTGCTCGCTCATTACCTAGAGCACGCGACCCTCCTTGGCTCATAGTTCTGCAGTAACTCCATCCTACAAAATATAGAGTGTCTCCTGAGGGAGTGCAGCTACGTTTAGTCTGATTCCCTTCAACCCATTGACCATAGGCATGTTGGCCTCATTTTCTATAATGAGTGCTCCATCTGGCAGCAATATGGTGTTGGTTATCTGGGTGTGCAACATTTCCTTGGCCGCGGACATGCCTACTGCGATGCTGGTTGACACAGTTCCAGCTTGTGGAGTGTGCACCTGCAACTCCTATATCTATGCTTGGAGAGCTCCCAACACCATCTGATGTTCCTCCTCAAATTGCTGGAGGGCCTCCATGGTGACGTCCCTCACCGAATCGCCAATGTTGTGTAGATCCCCTCACTGAGGGTGATCGAGTCAAACGAAGTCTTTGAAGCCTACAATTTCTTTTGTGGACCTACTTGCTCTCTTGGGTGCGGATGTTTTAGTTGAGTGGATGCTATCTATGGGTCTACACCACCTTACTCTGTATCGGTCTCTAGCTCAGGTGAAGGCAAATTCTGTCCTTTTCTTGCTTCTTCTACTATCTTATATTGCTCTTCTGCTAACTTCGCAACATCACACGCCGCCTGGGCCTTAGCCGCTGCTTCTTCCTTCCTACGTTTCTCTGCCAACTGCGCTATCTACAGTTTCTCCTCTTCCTTCTTTTGTTGCGTGACGAACTTCCCTACTTCCATCGCGGAGCCAGCTGGACTGTGCCACTAGGGCGGCCATGACTCAAGGACCATGAAGATGACATCATCTGTCGCCAGATAGGGTAACTCATGTCACGTCTTTGCGGGGTCCTTCTGTGCCCCGTTGTAGACATGGTGAAAATCTGCCTTGAACTCTGTGAAGCTCTGCATACTATTGTAGACTGTGGGTGATAACCATAGCTTACGATTAATCCTTACTCTAATGTTCATCTCCATGAGCACCTAGAATATTTTTTTGTCCCTTATCCTTTGTGCATCCTTGGTTTCCCACAACGAAACGTACTTCACTACCTCTGGAAGGTCTTACGTGATCATCGGGAGCTGGCTATATTCGGGAAATTCCCATGCCACCAGTACTATGGACAATAGAAGCCACACATAGTGAAATTATTTTCCTTGCTCCCATGCCTTGCGAAGTTCTCAAGGAACTCTCTACATAAGTTTTTTGCCCAGTTGAATTGGACCCATTCTACACATTGTGCTGCTAGTGCAACCACCGGCGCGGGCACCTCATCTGCATGGAATTTTAGCATAACCTTCCCTGCAATTATCTGCATCGTGACTTTAACCGCATGGTTGTTGATGCTGGAAATGATGTACCCTCTCTTCTTCTTCTCTAGCTTAAACTTCTTCTTCATGGCCTTCGCGATGGCCAAATCATTGCTCTTTCCCTCTGAGATGTTTGCTAGGTCCTCCCTTTTCAAGGTAGCCAGGTAATTCTATGAATCAAATGGTTTGTGGTGGGGATGGGCTCCTCCAGCCACAAGCACCCATCAAGTACCTGGCAGAGGAGTTACCTGATGACAAAAATGGTCACTGGGGCACGATGGTAATGCGGCAACCAGAGCAGGTTTAGCAACCTTGCTTTCTCAAATCCTCTTAGCCATTTACGTGGCTCCAGTTCTATGATTCTGGCTGGTCATGAGATGCGGGAACTTCTCGTGGTCCGTGAGATCCCAATCCTCAAACTTCAGCACAGGCACTAGTCCCAAGTTCTCTCCTTTGAAAATAATATCATCAGGGAGTAGTAGATTCTAGAGAGAGCTCTTGCTCTCATCTATATCTTTGGGCACCTTTGCTTTACTCTTCCATGGAGGAACATATGTGGACAACCTGATAAGAGGGTCCGCACCTTGGGTCTCAACCTCCATTTCTACATCCTCCTCCTCTACAAGGATTTCTTTGAATTCTTCCTCCTCATCGACCTCCAAATTAATAGCCTTCCCCTTTTCTTCCATGGTGATCCTAGTCCTCAACAAATTTCTAGGTGATACACGCATCGGTACCATGGCCTGCTTGTCTTTCTTGGGTCTCGGCGTGTGCAGTGATTTAGGGATTTCCGCGACTATCCCGAAATTTTCTAGGGCTTCCACTTCTGTAATGGCCTACATGGATTCCACGGCGATCATTACTCTGGTATCCATGGCTTCTTCAAGTGCTGCCATAGTGCGATTCCACAAGTCTCTTAGCGTCTCGGGTAATTGCTCAAGCAATGAGCTTGCCTTCAGAAGATCGAACAAGTCTGGGTTCATGAGTGTCTACGCGTGCAACAATTCAATCCTCAAATTGCCAAGTTTTGTTTGCTGGACAACTCTTTGTAATTTATAGCACCTTTTGAATTTGAACTCGACTGTTCCCCCCACATTCGGTCCATTAATGCTTGATTGGTGACAGATTTTCAAGAATCGAGCCCATAAAGTTCGCCTTAAATGCTTGCCACCTGCTCCATTTGGTCTCAAACCAAGCATCACATCATGAAAAGTGACTATAATAGTCACTTTCCAGCTGACTTGCGCGGCAGCGCAACAACCCTTGCGCTATTGTGGACCATATGACACTTTGGTACTGCGTGTAGTCCTGACATCGTGCAGCTCCTAGGCAGAGTAGTTTATAGTCTCGCGCCTCCTTTCAGCTACCTGGAGCGCTAAGACTGTGCTTCTATCAGCTAGTTAGATGGTCGAGCCCCCTGTGTATGTCTTCAAATGACTGTCATTGGCTTTCCCTAGGAAGAGTTCTCCATTTAACTTTACCAACTACACCGTGCCACCATCTGTGATATTCTTAATAACATAAGGTCCCAGCCAATGCATTTTGAGCTTCTCTAGGAATTTAACGAACTTACTATCATACAAAAACATCAAATCATTCACCTTGAAGGTCTGAAACTTAATATGTGGATCATGTCAAGCCTATTCGCACTGCTTTTGGACCTGCTTGTGAAATCCAGCCAAAAAGCGTTCTTTCTCAAGCTCCTCCAACTACGCAAGCCTCTCCTCCAGGGATCTACGATCCACCATACCTTTGAGAGCTGCTATGCGTAGACTAGGCATGATGTATTCCATAGGAATTATGACTTCCACTCCATAGACAAGCATAAAAGGTGTTTGTCCCATCAGTTTCTTGCATGTCGTCCTATAAGCCCATAATATTGTAGGTATGCGCAGGTCCCAATCACTTCGTTGTGCGTTGCATATTTTGTTCAACGCATTGCATACCTTGGTGAATGTTTCTATGCAATTTCTCTTCTTACATAATGTCTTTCCAACATTAAGAGCCATCTGTGAGCTGCCCCCCCAACACATGCTTATTGACTAAGTCTTTCAGCGCAGAGTAAATGTGCATCCACGTAGGTTGGGGCTCCTTTCAATAGGCCTGCATCCTCCTAGCCAGATGCACGCACGAACCATCCTGTCCATTGTACTTATCTGTCAGTCACACCCTAGGCTTCCCAAATCATGTGAAAATCATTCCCCTACATTCACTCTAGTCATCAAAGCTCCCTTTATACGTACCCCACCATCTCAGGGGCGTAGCGCACAGTACCTAGTTCAAGGCTTGGAATTGTTGCTTTTCCAGCACCTCCCTTTCAAATTTATTCAAGAAGGTATCTACCTCACTTAAACCATCATAAGTAGGAAGGTCTCTTACTTCTGTCAATATGCAGTGCAGCGACCTTGTCATCACATTACAATTCAGTGTAGTTACCTCATGTAACTGATTCTGCCATCGCTCTGTTTCCTCATCCTCATCCAAATTACAAGAGCTTTCACACTCCCATGCAATCCGGCCATCCACCGTAGGATTCACCCATTCTTGGTTTCGTGCTGTTATATTATAGATTCGGTCCAAATCATCATCACTTTCATAGTTGCGCACCGGCTTCATATAGCACGATCCTTCAACAGGGTCCAAGGGTATAATTATGCATAGTGATTTCTTTCCAAAAATAATTTTTTGCTTTTTCAGATTGATCGCCTCATTCATGTCAGTGGTCAAATCAATTCCTAAGAGTGTGGGGTAGGGATTGCTATCATCAACAATCTATATAACTTCAAAGTCTGCCAGCATGCTTGCTCCCTCAATATCCATAGTTATTCCCTACAATCACCCCATGGGTATTATTTTCTGCTGGTTCGCCATTCTTAGCTGAATTGGAGACCACTATAGTGCAAGTCACCCCATTCACTCCCATGTCTGTTTCGGTAGAACATTCACATATAATCCTAAATCCAGGATGACTTGATCCATCTCATATTCTCAGATCTGCGTGGTTAGTCTCATCTCTCTTCCCGCTTGTGTCTTATGTTTTCCAATCTTCCTAACTATGTGTGGTTCTCCTGGCCCGATCCCAGTGCATCTGTTAATGAGTTTTTGTAACCCTTTCACTACATTACTGTCGCGCACTAACTTCATACATGTTTCCAGGAACGTTGTGAGCATAGATGGGTCCATCTCTGGCTCTGGTTTATCTTTGTTTCCTGAAGTGGAGGCATCAACGAAGCTCTTCTTAGCTTCCATGAAGGTTTCTTGAGTGCGCTCCAAATCAAACTTTGCTTCTTTCGCCAGAGCTTTGCGAACCTAAGTAATATCTTCTGGTTGTTTTCCTTTGTCATCTCCCATCGTGATTCCACTTCGGAGCACAATTTTCACATTCAGATCTTCCTCATGCAGCTAAGACCTCATCATCTGCAAGTTCTGAGTCAGGGGAGGTAGTAGTGCTCCTTTGTCGCGAATTTTAACTATCAGTGTAGGACAATATTCTTTCTCATGATCAAACAAGGTGCAGCACAAACATGACGGGCGCTTTGGATTCATGCAATCGTAAGCATAATGTCCTGGCCCTCTGCAATTGTAGCATATCAACTATTCGCGACCTCTTCTAGGTCCTCCTCTGCCTCGACCTCGTTCGCATCCCTGAAATTCTGTCTGTGCCATTCCCACATTTTGGTCAAGGGGTTGCGTTTTAGCCTGAACTTTGTAGGTGGGAGTTCTATCCATCATTAACTCATAGCTTCCACAATTGTGCTCATCATGTCCCACTAGCCTACAAAAGTTGCAGAACACTGCTGCAAATTTTGTGTATACTTCTATAACAAGTGACAGTTGTCCGTGGCATGTTTTCCAGGTATTTGACAAATCGTGCACCACAAAATAGGTGCCATGCTAGATCCTGCTTGCAATTTCGGTATTAAGGGCATCGGTCCTGTTCTTACGAGGTAATTTGTGAAAGTGGTCCTTGTCATGGCCCTAAACCTTGCATTTTACGCATCATATCTCTTCGTGCACTTCTAGTTGAGCTATCCTATCTTGTTTCAAACTCTGCATCTCAAGGCATAAATTCTTCAGTTGCGCATGGATCTTCTGAACTCCTAAGTTAGGATCCTACATTGGGTTCTCATGTAGCCTCATAGAAATCTCCAAGGCATCCACCTGAGTCATTATCTTCTGTTGTGATAGCACGCTCCTGAAGTGTGGCATTAGCGAAGCTACAAACCACTCGCAATGTTCTCCATCTGTCAGATTCATATTAGCTTCACTAATCGTACATTTCAGCCTCTGATCTAGCTCTCAAGGATTCTCACCTGGTAGCATCATGATCTCTTTGAAATCAACGATCGATTGTGCTTTAGACTTTGGCCTGCTAAATTCTCTATTTAGCGTCGATTGGATATTCGTGATTCCCACATTTGGATTATCATTGGAGTGCTTAATATAAGAGGTTAGCGCGCGGTCCTGCAGGGCGCTAAATAGTGTCGCTTTTTTTTTATTTTCATCTGTAACTCCTTGTTGTTCCCATACAACCCTTAGCTTGAACCAGAATTGGTCCATATCCTCATTTCCAAAACCTTTGAACATAGGCAACTTCACTGTGCTTGCTATATTGAATTGCGGTGGTGATGGAGGTGGTACGAGTGAAGATGGAGGTGATGGTGGTGAAGCTGGTGGCGGTGTGGGTGGAGGTGGTATTCACGGAATTCTTTACCTTATCAGATGGATCACACTTTGTGGTGAGACCTTCAAAATCTCTTCCTCGTCGCCTTGCGGAGATGAAATCAAGGGGTTAGTTTCTGGTCCCTCATTTCCTTCATTCCTATAATCTTTTCCACTTCGCGTAGCCCCAAACATCAAGGTAACTACATAACCCTCTTTTCGCATAATAGCATTTTAACTCAAGTATTCAAAGACTTTATGTACTTACCCTGCGATACATTGAGAATGCGTTGCTCTGCCTCGTTGTATCTAACTAAGGTGTTAAACACAAACTTAGTAATGAATCCTCCTATAATATGATCGAGCCAATGATCAACAACGCACGCGATATTATCCTTCGATGCTTCCAACCTTTGCACTAAATCTGGGGTCCACACAATAGGACCATCAAGTTTCAACCTTCCTTGGCTATATGCTAGGTTCGCGATCCACTCGTTCAGCTCAATAGGGAAGGATGCGAAGAATATTTCGTGGATCTCCATATACAGGTAGAAGTTGATCCAAAAATGGATCTTGAATAAACCTCTAAGTCTAAAAGACTTTATATAAGAGGTAAAAGGTGCCAAATGGCACAAATCCTTTATAAATAAGAGGAAAATGAAAGTCGCAGGCTGCTCTTGGAAATAGCCCCATTGCATATATCTTTTCCTTCTGAATCTACTACAACTTGAATGGGCTAAAATGGACTTAGGATGCAGAAGTTATCGCATGTAGAAGATGCCCAGTTTCTATGAAAAAAGAGGGGAAAACCTCTAAAAATGGCAAAAAAAACTCTATTAGGGAAAATCGCATCACATAAGGCAAAGAGGAGGACTTAAGGTCAGGTGGAAGGCACCCTCGATCAACGACCTTCGATGATCGGATTGGCGGGTTGGATCAGAGGTAGGCAGTGTATACCCAAGGCAAAGGTCTCGGGTCGATGAGATGGTGCGATCGCCGAAATCGTCGGATCTTAATCATCGATACCACAAGGCAAGGGCGAGACCCTGGGCGATGCAATATCGCGATTGTTGATATCGGCGGATCGCAATTAGAGCTACATAGAGGAGCAGCTATATATATATATATATATATATATATATATATATAATATGTGTGTGTGTGTGTGTGTGTGATGCGATTAGCCGGACCCGATGGAAATCTAAACGCTATTTCATAAGATTTGAGATCCATCAATTGTCATTTTTAATGTATTTCCATGTATTTCGTTTATTAAATGAAATACAAAGGGAAGTGCCGATGTCATAAATCCCAGACTCGAAGGGGTTTGGGAATGAAAATGTATAGTATTTCAAATCTGCCCAAAGCCATTTTTATGGGATTTTTATGGGATTTTTAATGTTTTAACGTATTTTAAAAATACAAGGGGAAGCCATGGAAAGGGGCATTGCGACATGCGATAGCGACTTATGGGTGGACCCGATAGGAGAATAGGGTGAAATTATGAAATTTGAAGTCTGGATGAACAATGTTTTGGCGGTTTTCCTGTGTTTGAACGCATCTCTTTGCGTAAACAGAGAATGGCAATTTTAGGGATTTCAAAGGCCCAATGCCCTCATCCACTACAGATTAGGTGGCCACCTCCCTTGAATGCATTATGCAATGATTATTTAACGTTAGGAGAGGGATTCGAGTGGACAGAGGTTGGGAGATAGAAATCTGAGAGGGAAAATGAACAGGAAGTGTTGATTTGGCTTAAAAAGCCACAGAACAATAGAGACAAGGGATGTTGAAGGTTGTTGGGGGTTGTTGCTGAAAGTAAAGCCAAAGCAGGAAGCTAAGGTGAAAAAGAGTAGAAAGAGGCAGCGCAGAAGGAAAAAGAACAACCAAGGGAGTCACTTGGAAGTCAAGTGAAAATTCAAGAGAGCTGTAAACTAATAGAGGGCCAAAGAAGCCAGAGCCGAAGAGCCAGAGCCAGAGCCAGAGCCGAAGAGCCAAGAGCTAGAACCAAGAGCCAAGAGTCAGAGCCAAGAGCTAGAACCAAGAGTCAAAGCTTCAAGAGCCAGGGAATGACATGGTTTCTAAACCCACTGTTTCTATTTAAAATAGTAGGAGTTGAGCCAAGAGCTTGTAAAAAGGACTTATACCATAATCACAGAGAGCCTAGTTGAATTGACTAGAGCTCACAGAGACGTAGCCCAAGAGTTGTGGGTGAACTCCTAATTAATATTGTTGTTTTGTGTGTGTTTTAGTGTTGCATTGTATTTGCTACTTTATTTACTGTTATATGTATTTATATATCAGTTTGAGCACATTAAATTATAGTACATAAATAGATTTAATAAACAACACCATCATACACCTTCTGTTCAAGCACATTTTTTTATTCCACATTTGTTAATCAATAAGACTTGGGAATATTTAAGCTTTAGAAGTAGGAGAGGTTCTTGTAGATTAGACAAGAAGCCTAAGTGACCCATTTTCAGATCAGTTGGTATCAGAGCTTAAGATTGATTGACCACACCTTCAAAGAAGGTTATATTAGAATGCTTGATTGATAGGGCAAAGATTGCTTGTCTAAAAGGTGTTTAAACAGTCAGAGGTTGATTGTATGCTTGTTGCAGACTTACTATTTTCTGAGTTTGTAGAAGTAAAGGGAAAGTTGTTGATAGCTCAGTCCAGGAAGGACAAGAAGGAAAGAGAGCTGAAGGCACTCTTCTTATCCCAGAGGACCTCAAGGCCATCTTTGGAGCACAAGAGGTTTGTTGCAAAAGGTTATTGAATAAGATCTTTATTTATCTTGTTGAAGTTTTTTTGTTCATTGACATAATGACAACTTCTACAAGTGGGTCCTCAGATTTTTCCTTCTTCACAAGATTATTTGATGAAGACATGAAGCAAGAATTGTCCACCATGATGGATATGGTGAGAGAAATGTATGAGGATGGAAGGAAGAGTAGCATACTTAGAGAGTAGTTGAATTCCATGAAGAAAGAGAAGCAGTTGCTTTCTGACAAATTGCAGGAAATGGAGAGGGAACTTCATATTGCAAATATGAACCTAAAAAGGATGCATGAGTTGGAGACATAGCTCTTTGTTTCCCAAGAAGCCTTAGTCAAGTATTAGCTAGAACAAGAGGTAAACCATTCCAGTTTGTCTTCAAATTCCTTTGAGATTGCTTATATTGGTTCTTTTGAAAAACATACTATAGGCATAGGTTCCAAGCTAATGTCCAAGATGGGCTATGAAGGAATGGGCTTGGGAAAGCATTCGCAAGGTATTGTTGAACCAATAATGGTTGAGGAAAGGCCTAAGTATTTGGGTCTTGGCTATGGGTAGTCTTATGGAGAGAGTTCCAAAGCGGCCATGAAGGCCATTGAAATAGCTCCAAGGAGGGGTTGCAATGCAGAGTGTGAAGATTGTGTTCAAGAGGAATGCAATAGCTTGAAACATCACTTGTAGGATGCAGGTATACAGAAGCACACACTTGAATAGAGAGTTGGGGAAACTCTAACAACCGTGAAGAGATTGATGGTGTTCCAAAGGGAGCCAGTTCTTCATTTGCTTCACCTCCTCTTGAAGGCAATAAAGGTGAAAGAGGTAGGTATAAATCTGGTTCTACACATTTTCCTTTTAATTGTGCAAAGCATGATAAATTTCCACATATGTATGGAAAAATAATTGCATGTTCCTTTTGTGGGTTGGATCACCAAAATGTTTCTAGATGTTGGAAGCATAGAAAATTTTAGGGGCGAATGTTCGCCCTTTGGCGAAATTAAGGGGTTTTAAATTTTTAGTGGGCGAATATTTTGTATCATAGTACATTTTTACAAATCACCTCAAATAGCCCACCTTATTTAAGGGAGAGGGTAAAAAAGGTAAATTTGGCCCTTGAAATTAGGAGTTACAACCTTCCATTCGCCCATTTTCAAGAATAGGTTTTATTTAAGTGAATCCATTCGCCCATTTTCAAGAATAGGTTTTATTTACGTGAATCCTATGGCCCAAATACCATATTTATAAAAGAGGTATCGTAGATTAATAAAAATAAATAAATGAGAAGTATGGTAAATAAATAAAACATTTTTTTTTATATTAACTCCATAAACAAATAAATAAATAAAACGTTTTCTTATACTTACTCAAAAGGTATGGTAAATAAATAAAAATATAAATAAACTAGACATATGGTAAATAAATAAAACCTCTTTTTATATTTAGTCCATAACCCTCGTTTTATTTATGAAGGCTCAAGAAAGAGGTTTATTTAAGTGAATCCTATGGGCCAAATACCATATTTGTAAAAGAGGTATGGTAAAATAATACAAATATAAATAAATGAGAGGTATGGTAAACAAATAATTTTTTTTTTTATATTTACTCCATAACTCACCTTATATTTACGAACACTCAAACCTCTTTTTATATTTAGGTGAAACCTATGGGCAAAATACTATGGTACAAATACCATGGACTAGATTGTTATTAATACCATGCAAAAAACATTATTAACCATAATATTAGTATTAATAAAAATAAAAATGGCACATGGTATTGACCCACGGTATTCACCAAAATGGCACATGGTATTGACCCATGGTATTCACCTGGAATGTAGCCTATTTAAATGGGGGAATTAAACTAGCATAGATCCATCT
>APFE031151951.1:19156-30051 GCA_000404065.3 Pinus taeda
TTTTTTATATATTTGATTTTTTTGTCTTTTTTAATTTTATGTTTTGTTTTTAATATATATTTTTATTTACGTGTTGTTATTTTTTTTAACTTTTTTTTTGTTTTTTTCATTGTTTTAATTTTTGTTTTTATTTTTGAATTTATGTTTTCGTTATTCTTTTGAAATTTTATTGTTTTTCAAAGTCATGGTAAAATATTTTACGCCAGTATTTCAAAATGTTGAAAAAAAAAAAAAACAGAACTTATTTCATCAACACATGTTGAAAATTTACCCTAGAAAAAAAAAGTGCTATTCTAACATCAACACTTTTCGTTTTTATGGCGTTTTTTGCACAATTTTTGCACAAAAAATTGGTTTTCACTGCCATTTTTAAAACATGTTGAAAATTTACCCTAGAACAAAAAAGGTGTTATTCCAACATCAACACTTTTCATTTTTAGCATTGTTTTCATGTTTTTTGGGTTTTTTGTCTAGATTTCTCGTTTCAAAGTTTACATTGTTATTTCACAGTCTTAGCCCTCAATCCTCAACCTTGCCTCTTGGAATTGCACACTACGCAGTCATAGTGCCCAGCCTTACTGCATAATTTCTTCCCTCAGTCAACCACAACTGCGCAATGGCAAGCCTCAAGCTTTCAGCTTGACACCTTGAACTATGCAACTACACAATCCATGACACTGTTCACCCTCCAGAAATGTGCATTAGGTAACTTCAAGCCTCAAACTTGAGCCCTTGAACCCCTCAATTGTGCAATATTCCAGTTTTTTCTCTTGCCAGAACTGCGCATTGGGAAACTCCAAGGTTCAAGCCTCAACCTTGAGCTCTTGAGACCCTCAACTACGCAGTCACCTAGGTTGGTCTCTCAAAACTGCACATTGGCAACTTCAAGGTTCAAGCCTCAAGCTTGACATTTGAGTCCCTCAAGTTTGTAGTCCCTTAAGTTTGTCCTTCCAGAAATGCGCATTGGGAAACCTCAAGCCTCAAGCCCCAACCCCGAGCTCTTGAACCCCTCAATTGTGTAATTCCTTGACCCTGGCCATCCAGAACTGCACAATCTCAATCCTCAGTGTCTGACCTTAGCCTTTGGAACTATGTAATCCCTGAGAATCACTCAATGAGTCACCCGGTTCTAGTCCTAACAAGTGATTTAATGAAACATGTTATATTAGGAGTTTTCAGACTGATTTTAGCTTGTCATGAGTGGTTTCTAGTTGCAGGTAATCTATCTTATCATGACAGGATGATAATGGACGAGAAGGAGAAGGAGACCATGTTAGAAGACACCTATGGATCTGAAGAGAACAGATGATCATTAGGTGAGAAGACGAAGAAACAAATTAATACAACAAAGGACAAAGGATCGTGATCACATTAAAGACTCCTTATCTTCAATTCATGAGGAGGAGGAGGAAGAAGAAGAAAATGCAACATATTTCAAGAAGACAAAAAGAAACTAGCAACAAAGCATGACTTGATATTGTCATGTCATCACCAAGTCCATGTCATTAGTATCATGTCATGTTGTGTCATGAGTCATCATGTGCCACATCATTTTTTGGATTATGTAAATTCTATATGGGAGAAATTTAATGTAAAGTGGAAGTCCAAGAGTCATCCATGTAATGTAAAAAGTCATGTAGGAAGTCAAAAGGTCATAGAGAAGTCGAACAGTCATGAGGGTATTCCAAGAGTCACAAGGGAGGTGAATGATCACCCCATTTGTTATATATACACCCTCATTGTTCATGAAAAAGGACTTTTCACCTTGGCTCCTCTTACTAGGCATTGGAGAGTAAGATAGTTGTTTTGGAGGAGCGACTGATTACTCTAATGCTCCATTATTGGAGCTAGTGGTGTTCATTGTCTTGATCTATCTTGGGACTTTTACTTAATTCAAAAGTTCAATGAGCCAACATACTTTCACGCATATGCCATGGAAATTGTAAGACTATTCTTTGAATGTTTTTGATGTATGTTGTTTTCATTTGTACTAAGGAAATTGAACTATTTTATCTGCCTTGGTACTTATCTTGTTGAAGGCATGTTGTATTTGCTTTAAAAATCGTTTCTTCCTTGTGAATTATTTCGTTGGTTGATCAATATTTCATTCACATGTATATGCTCATGTGCCTTTTCTATATTAGTATTATTACTTGTCTTTAAAGGGGCCACTTTTCTCCTCCCTTTCTATAGAAGGACCTTGATACTTTCTGCAGTTGAACATTTCATAAGTCATACTCACTTGCTGATTCGAAAATACATGTGTATTACTCTCTTGTGTTGAAATTTGTAGCTAAGAAAAATCTACAAGTATACATGAAATTTGATCCAATACTCCACATGGTGCTCCTACTCCAAACAGTGTGAGCTCTAATTGGGACTTCACATCGGGGAGACCCCCTTGGTTGTCAAATTTCCAGCACCGTCAACATAACCATTCTTACTAATGTAGCCTTCTTCTTCCCCTACAATATTATCTTCTCTATGTCATTATCCAAACACTCAATATCCTTCTCATAACAATCCACCTTAGTCCTATGGAGATACAACCAATCCATACATAGAATCATACTATACAAACCAAATGGAAGCACATTCAGATGCACTGATGTAGGCATACAATTCAGCTCAAATGTACAAGCTCTTACCCAATGGTGCACTCTTTTCTTAGCAACTATAACCAACTACACCAACCAATACTCTGCATGTACTTATTTTCTCAAACCACACTTATCCACCAGGTCAAGATTAACATAACTATAATTAGATCTAGGGTGAATCAAAATAGAAACAACTTGAGCATATAGCTTACCTTCCATCTCAATGATAGATTTCTAGTGATTCGCTCGCCTGTTATCAAATGTTGCATAGATCCAAGGAATGCCCTGTCCAACATCCTCAGTTGTTTTCACCTCTTAATTGTTGTATATATGAGGCCTAATACCTTGATATCATGAAAAATCCTTCTTGAGATGATCCTTGCCACATTTCCAACACTCAAACTATCTGCTACCATCACCTTTACTCTGCTACTATCAAGGCTAAGGTCCATGTCCCTTCTCCACTGCATTAAACTTCTTGTAAGGAGCAACATTCTCTTTCTCACCTGCATCCTAAGGTATCGTTCACTTCGGTGGCCATTTACCTTTAGTCTTGTCATTCCCTTTCCGACCTTGCTTAGACTTGGTCTTACACTTTAATTGCTCATAATAGTGCTTCAACTTCCCAATGACTTCTTCCAGCGACTGAGGCTCATCATACTTAATCTAATCCTTAAATGCTAATGGAAATCCACTAATAAATATATGAACTTTTTTCTTCTCATCCTTAATATATGGAACATACCTCAATAACTCCAAGAACTTAGTTATGTACTCCTCATATGTCATTGATACCATCTTCAGCTCATATAACTCCTTGGCCTTATCGTCGTAGTACCTTTCTGAAAAATAATCCTTCCTAAAGAGTCTCTTAAATCCGTGCCAACTCAACTCCTTTGTCCTGATGTCTTTGACACTCTTCACATATTCCTACCAGATGTATGCTTTCCCTTTGAGATTGAATATAGCTATCATGGGCTTTATGTTCTCTGTATGGTCATGCAGTTCAAAGAACTTCATTCCATGTGACCATGCCTCTACATCTTCCATATTCTTTAACTCTCCATCAAATATGGGTGGCTTGGCCTTCTTGAAATCATCTAGAAAATATCCCCTATCACTCCACCAGTAAGGATGATAGCAATGATGACCATGATACATGTCTTAACCAGAACTAGAATAGAACCCATATCCACTGCCTCTCCTATCAGGGGTATTCAAGAATATGCCAATATCTAATTGTGTCATCTTTGTTCGACCTATTCCCACCATGAGAACTACTACCATATGCCCCATTAGGGCTTTCGTCCTATCCATATTTGATCCATGGTTGTGCTTGTATCTGCAATTCTAACAAACTCTGAAGGATAATTGCATTGAACTCTGCTTGTTTTTCCTGTACCCTGGCAAGTCTTTCCTATGACTGAATGATTCTATCATTGTCTACTTTGCAACTTCTAATTTTGGCCTTTAGACTTCTCAAGGTGTCTGCTATGTCTAGAGAGTACCCCTATCTTGGTTTCTCATCCGATCTATAGGGAGAGTCTCGTGAACTGTAATCCACCATTTTTCTAGTCATTTTGATATTATTCTTCCTGTAAACATACCACATCAGATAAACCAAATAAAAACATAATAAACATACCTCAATGAAGTTCAGGGGATGTTATCTTGTCTACAAAACCAATCCTTATTAGCACGACACATGTATATACATAATCATATCAGTATATCGACATCGTGCATGCTAATACTAACTACATAACATGACCTCATGCATGACAACCATAACCACGACAATGCATGCATACCAACCATATAGACACTGACATGCATGCATGACAAACACATTATACTCATTCAGTTCAAGTATTGAACCATGCTCTGATACCATCCTGTAACCACCCCTCCCACATTTACCCACTTTCACTAGCTTACCAGGGTAAACATGAGCTGAGGGCTATTATGAGATGACCCAACCTCCTAGGTCCCATTAACGAAGTGGGGCTAACTACTAATAAAAAAATTGACATTTCATAACATCCTACAGGTGCTACAAGATCCTCAGAGGCTGAGAAACCATCCCAGGTGGCCAAACCCTAAGTTGAACCACTCCTTCTCTTCCTTGGGCCCTCAACTGCACCCACAATAAGGCCTCCATGCAATTGGAAGCCTCCAACCGCATGTACAAGCTTACATACATGTGGTTGCAACCCAAACTTTCCAATTAGGAGTATGCGGTCCCGTATTTTGAGCCTAAATTCTAGGTCAATCTCCAAACCACTACCCATAACTTCTTATAACTTCTCAGATTCAATAATTACATGGAAATAATAATATGCATACAAATTTGAATCACAAAATTGAGCTAACTAGACCTAACCATGATAGTCATTTCGTCAAACATATTGATAACATGAAATCTACAGGTCATGAATGCATATATGAACATAGGGGTTTGATACTTATCTGAGAATCATTAAGAATGTATAATTCCCTCTCATAATAGAGACAATAACATTTTTTATCTCATGCATTCATTAACAATTCATCGACTAATCAAAACATGTAAAGATCCATAACTAGAATCTATTATGAAACCATGCTTATAACCAACATATAACCAGAATAATAACCATGATAGAAAAACCATCAAAGCCACATAATAACAAGTACAAATACTCATGAAATATAAGAGGAAAATAGATCTTATTAACATATGAAAAATCCAACCAAGTCAAGAACTTCCATGTACCGCTTGACCATAGATTGGGTTGAACCAAATATTTCTTCCAACAAATCACCACCATGCCATATTCTAAGCATGAATGTGGGACTCAAAACTAAAACAACTAGGGCTTACTAGAGATTAAACCACCTCCACCCTTAGGATTTATCGTAATCTCGCCAAAACCAATCAAGGGATCACTAGGCCCAAAACAAGAACATAAACAACCAGCGATTCCTGGATATTAAACCACCTCCACCTAAGGATTTACCTCAATCCTTCCAAAACTAGTCAAGGGATCACTAGGCCCAAAGCAAGATTGGATGCCTAGGAATTTCTTCACCAATACCTTAAGGAATTTTCCTATCTCCACCCTCAATCTTACCACTATCCCGCAAAAAATTGGTTAAGGGATTCCTAGGCCCTTGGGAATTTTCCTTAGACCACCTCACCCGGTTCCAAAACCATCTAGCAATCTAAAGCTCCACTGAATGAAAGACACATCAAACTACGGCTATTTGGAAATGGTAAGGCAAGGCTGAAACCACTGTCAAGGAAAAAATACATACATGCATGTACTATGCATTCACCAACCAGCTAGGAAATCATATATGCAACCTGTTACCTACAAGTTTTCCTGCTAAAGTTGTTTGATCCAACTTTTCCTTGTTTTTCCCTTGCTTTCCTTTGATTCCTTTTTCCTTCTTTCCCATCCTTTCTCCAATTCTATAGAACTCCAATAATTCTCTAAGTGTGCAAGAGTATGAGAGAATAGGGAGAGCTCCAAGATAAAACTGGCAAAAGGTTGTGAATTGATCCTCAAAAGCCTTTTTATTATTGAAGCCTCTATTTACTTAAATTTCCTCTATTTTTCCTTCAATTTCCCTCTGATGCAAACCTGTGACCTTTCATCCCCCTTTTTCCTATTTTCTTTTATTTTCATCATTAGATTGCTCGACAATGCAAATAGATAAAATCATCAATGTAGACACAAAATCTTATTTTGATGATTTATTGTAAAAGTCTCATGGATCTTCAAACTGAAAAACATATCAATAACAATTGGTTTGTTTGCATGGTAATTTTGATAGGAATTGTTTCGTAGATCAAGAAATAGTTTCTCTAATTCCACACCTCTTAGAACACAATATGGTGTAGTTGTGTCATTTCCATGTATCATACAGTTTAATCCATGGAAATAAACAAAGCGACAATTTTCCTTGCAAATGGTGCAATAAACTATAGTTTCATCCATAGCTATAGAAATTATAATTGGATTATTCTATTTCATGCATACAATCTCAAAGGGATTCGTATATGCACTAGCTTTTGTCAATACTCCTTGCAAATGTTGCAAAAATGGTATAGAAAACCAAGAGTTAGAACCTTGAAATCAAATTTCTTCCTATCTTTCTCACTCTATACATATATCTATATATATACATATATAGCTATGATATTATAGAGTTTACCATGCATACTCCACTTGTCTAAGAAACTCGTTTTCTTATACTTTCCACTTTCTTATTTGATTTCAATGGACATATGAATGTCATTTTGAAGTCCATAAAACTCTATCTTTTTTTAACTATATTTTTTGGCAAGATGAATAGAAAAACATTTTCATGCAATTGTCTTTGGATTGGAAGATATATTAGAAGAAGTTTTTTGTGTACTTGAACCTGACACATATGCAGTATTTGTTAAACAATACATGTGAATTGTATAAGAGGAGGACAATATCTTGTTATAATTGAAATATTGGAATATATCTAAGCTTAATATTTCCCTGTTTTGATCCACATTCCCATCTTTGATTTTTAGTACATATTGCATTTGTGTCTGTGTTGTTAAAATTTCAATGGCATCGATTGTTCCAACTAGAAATGGATCTTGACTACGAGACAAATTTGCAATTGTCATATTTGGGAAAAATCAATACTCTCGTGAAATAAGACAATTGTTTTCTACAATACTAGAGCTATTTAGTGAGATAGTTTTCTCACAGTCACCACTATCATATTTGTGCTTCAGAATTATTTCAAAATTTCTAATAGAAACAAAAGCATTTGCAATAATTTTTGCCTCATGATGTTCAATAAACAGTGTTGGCACAAGCAATGTTATTGTCATGTTTTCCTTCTTATCTATCAAATCGGCACAGAGTATTCATCTTGTCTTATTTGCTTTGTCCAAAAAAGTTTGATATGTAACTAACACAATGCCATGGAAAATGCTTCTTGTTATGTTGTTACTGATATCTTCAATTAATAATGGCATAGACTCAATATTTTTTTCCTAGTCATGAGCATTGAATTGAAATTAATTTTAGAAAACCAAACTAAATCCGATATACAATTAACTAAACTTAGACAAAAATACATTTTTGTCATTGTTTTCTACTTCTTTCATTGTCTCCTATGATATTTGTTTTTGTAATTGTGTTCATTGTCATTTCTACTTTTTCGTCCATGTCTATCGCCACTTCATTCATAGTATTTTTATTTGAGACCGGTT
Source organism: Pinus taeda (assembly GCA_000404065.3). NCBI lineage: Eukaryota > Viridiplantae > Streptophyta > Pinopsida > Pinales > Pinaceae > Pinus > Pinus taeda. Next base: position 27,002 of record APFE031151951.1, read on the forward strand.
CAAAATCTAATATTTTTTTCATGTTCACAAATATTGCACTCAAATCATTGCTTAAAAGGACATTATAATTGATATTAAGTAAGAATTGGGTTATGAAGACAGAATCAGATATCGCAAAGTCATTGCTAATGTATATTCTAATATTAGGCTCATAGTTACTAGATAGAATATGATTTTTATGCATATAGGTAAAATACTAAATAGATTTTAGCTTCGACAAAATATAATTTATAGTTTCTTGTTACATATATTAAATTGGAAAATTAACAAATGTACAAATGCACAATTCTTTTACAGAAATATTCAAAGTACCATTTTCCTTGTAGTTTTTCTCTTGGATATGAATACCTAAGTGTTAAGTGTTCATAAAAACGTGTTGTTTTTAGTTAGAGTATATAAAAAATATAGAAAAAAATAGAGAGTTTTATAATGTAATAATCAAATGATGATAAATATAACAAAAACACACCTCTTAGAAAAGTTATCATTGTCTTTAACTATATATGTTCTATTTTTGTTCTTCTTCCCTACTCCAAAGATATGAATCAGATAAAATATATAGAAATATGAAGGAAAAAAAGGTTCTAAAGTCATAGCACGAAAAAAATTAAAGCCAAATTGTTGCACGATGATAACATATATTATACAAATTTTTTTAGCACTTGCATATTATCGACTTTTTGAGTTGCAGATCTCATTGCTATAGGTGTTGAAAATAGCAACAAGAAATGATAAAAATAGAATCCAGAAATTCTAGTTTAATTTGTCCTTGAATTAAACTGAGAATTAAAATCGAAATTTATTCTCAAAGAAACTTGTAATAGTTAACTTAGGAATTTCGAGTTGGAAGTCTTTTTGAAATCATGTATCTGTTCTCCCTATATTATAGGGATCCAAGATGAGTTAAGTATGAGTGGTAATTACTTAACTCAGTTTACTGAGTCAAGTCCAATTAAATTAGTTCCAAACTGTTTGAGGAACTAATAATGAGTTAACAGTCAGTTGATGCATTAGTGCACTCAACTAGTGCTACTCTAGTTAGCTAAAGATTCCCTCATTAGAAAATCATGCATGTCGATTCTGAGAGAGACCCAGTTGAGACTAGAGTGCAGGGACAATGTACTATTTGTTGTATAATTTTCTGAGTTGTACAGATGGTGCATGCAATCAAGAACTGAACCTATAAGAGATTGTACAATTATGGATGAGGAAATTCCCTTTAAATATGAGATATTTCTCTCAGGAATCATGCAAAGAAGTAGAAGCTTGGAGGCTTGGAAATTTGTCTAAGTATTGGCCAAAGGAAGCCATCAGGCGAAGGATAGGAAATACTTGTGCAGGTTAAGCTCAAGGCTGAGCAGAGCATATTGTATTCATTCGAATTCTTTGACCAAGGGCACAAGGGAATAGAGACTTGGAGAGCTTGTGAAGAGGCTAATATTTGGCCTTGAACTTGCTTATGAGTTGGAGATTGAATTTGCTGAGTGTTGGGATTGTTCTAGAGAGAACAAGCATTGTAATTTCATCTTAATTTTATGGATTAATACTGGAGGTCTCTGCATGATTAGATGCCTCCACTTGGTCTCCACTCATCTTCTCCAATTGTCGCTACTCCGAAATTGTTTGAGACTCCTCTACTTGAGTGGATCTCTCCACTCAGCCTCCTCTCAGCTTCTCTAGTTTTGGTTGCTCCATAACTTCCTGAAGCTGCTTCAAAGGCTTCTTTTGGGGCTACATGTTGAGAGGTAATTTACTCTCCCTCTCAACCACCAAGTCTTTAACCTTTGCCTTGCTCCTCAAGGATTTTCATACATCTTGTACTTCCAAGTGAGGTGGGGCGATGTGAAGTGATAGTCCCAGGAGGGCTGAAATTGAGCAGGGTCCGTTGAGTGGTTTTATCTCATAGATTGTACCTTGCTACGAGAGCCCAAAGTACATAGTAGCGGGAGGAATTAGTGGGATTGATACAGTCAGAGATCAGAGTGACAGAGGCTAGAGCAGTCAAATATTGAAGAGCGTAGAGAGGGTTGAAAATAATGCAAAAATGCAGAGTTAAAATAAATGCAAAGTTTTCAGTTGACAAAGGAAATAGTAGTCAGAGACTTTGATGACAAAGGCATCATTTTGATTCAGGTTGGATGTTTTTTTGTTTTTGGAGTTGCTAGAGCAACAACACTAGAGAGAAGTGTTGCATGTAGAGCATTCCAAAGATTCAGGATCGGGATCAAGTTGAATTCCTTTCTTGTTGAGAGGGAGTGTTGAAAATAGCAACAAGAAATGATAAAAATAGAATCCAGAAATTCCAGTTTAATTTGTCCTTGAATTAACTGAGAATTAAAATCAAATTTTATGCTCATAGCAACTTGTAATAGTTAACTAGAGTGAGTTGACTTAGTTAACTTAGGAATTTCGAGTTGGAAGTCTTTCTAAAGTCATGTATATGTTCTCCCTATATTATAGGGGTCCATGATGAGTTAATTATGATTTGTGATTAGTTAACTCAGTTTACTAAGTTAAGTCCAGTTAAATTAGTTCCAAACTGTTTGAGGAAGTAATAGTGAGTTAACAGTCAATTGATGCATTAGTGCACTCAACTAGTGCTACTCTAGTTAGCTTAATATTCCCTCATCAAAAACTCATGCATGTCAATTATGAGAGAGACCCAGTTGAGACTAGAGTGCAGGGACAATGTACTATTTTTTTTAGATTTTTCTGAGTTGAACTAATAGTGGATGCATTTAGGAACTGATCCTTAAGGGATTACACAGTTTTTAGAGGTTTTATTTCCCTTTAAATACAAGCTATCCTCCATAGGAATTGTGTAAAGAATTAGAATCTTGGAGGCTTGGAAATTTGGATAAGCATTGGCCAACGGTAGTCATGAGGTGTAGGATAGGAAATACTTGCGCGGGTTAAGCTCAAGGTTGAGCAGAGCATATTGTATTCATTAGAATTCTTTGACCAAGGACCCATTGGAATAGAGACTTGGAGAGCTTGTGAAGAGGATAATATTTGGCATTGACCTTGCTTATGAGTTGGAGATTGAATTT
>APFE031151951.1:39384-52727 GCA_000404065.3 Pinus taeda
CAAAGGAGGCTAGTCTACTTGCAGAAAGAATTTGAAAGCTGAAAAGAAATGCAAACCCTAGTTTTACCGACTAACCCTACTGATGCAAGAAAAGCGATGAAAGTGGTGGAAATGGATGCCATTGACTCTTAGAAAGGTAAAATGCATATAACTAAACTACTTCTAAAGTAAAATCTGGAAAAACATATTTTTGTATTTTTTAGTAAGTTGTTAGAATTATTATGCATGTGCTTTAACTGTTTTTGACTATGCAGAGGTTGATTAGTGAAAGGAAATGCTTGTAGGAGGTTGGGAAGGTGAAAAGAGGGCCTAAGGGGTTCCTAGCACCCTTCTAGAGAGTTTCAAAGTGATCGGATCTCAGGAAACCACTTTCGTGAGCTTCTATAGGAAGCCTGTAGGGGTTCTACAGGATGTACTGTAGCTTCTACAAGATGTTCTGTAGCTTCTACAGGATGTTCCGAAAAGAGGATTTTGGAGGGTTGATGGAGGAAAAAAAATGTGGAGAAGTGGGAATGGAGGTTCAATGAGGGTGTTAAGGGGCCTAGGACCTGGTGAATGAGGCTGGGGAGTGATTAGGGTGATTAGATTCATTCAAGGATGGAGGCAGCAATGATGCACATTAGGGAAAAGTGGGAAAATGTGGCAAATGAAGGGCAAGAATCTGAGTTAGGGGGTGGAGCAGGTTGTATTGATGGAGGAAGGGTAGGACTCACAGGTGTTCTGCACACTATTTTCTAAAACTGACCAAACAAAGACTATGCAAACCAAAGATCTAGCTATTTTGACCTATTTTGACCTAGAAACTAGCAACCATGATGAACAGAAATTTATTGGTAGAAAATCATGCAAGATAACGATGAAAACTAAGCGAGAATGGATCTAAGCATGTAATCACAACTACTACCAACTTTCCTAACTAAAAATCTAACACTAGCAATTGCATGAAGATGCAAAAACAGTGTTTTTGTGGTAGCAAGTATGCCTTGGTCTCAGCTCATGGTCCCAAGGAGGGAGAGGTGAGATCAGGGGTTGCTTAATAGCCCTTTTTGAAGATCTTTTCTGTTACCAACCTACTAAATTGACTTGAAACATGAACAACTATTTCTATCATCAAAAATGAACTAAATAACCAAACAAGATTGTAATCTAAATATCAGAAATTATTCTAAGAATGCAGCAAAGACACATAAAAGTACATAGAGGAGGTACTGGGCACTTGGGTTGGGCCCAACCCCAAGAGATACAATCTCCTAAGAAAGATTATAATTGGTGCAAAGCTGGATTCATCTTTATTGATCAAAAAATAATAGTTACATCCCAAAAACTATCTACAAGAAAAAGCTTGAAAATGTGTTGAAATGCAGAGCTAACCTACTGACTAAAATCTAACTAACATCTGACTAAAATCGAACTAAAAAAATGACTAACTGGATAACTCCAAATGAAGCCCTCAGCCTTCTTATTTATTCAAATTGAGGACCCCAACAATGCTCCTAAACTTTAGGGACTCGGATGCCAAAACTTGCAGTTAGTAGCAATCCTACTTGACTTGCTTGGCTGCCCCTTGTGCTCCGAGTTTTTGATGGAGAATTCAAGGTAAGGGCTCATAAATGAAGGGGACACCTTCCTACAAATCATCCCCCTTGTTCTTCCACGAATTTGGCTGCCAAGTGCTCATTTAAACCTTTGATTTTGTCTCAAAATTGACCAAAAATACTGCATAAAGCACACATTAGACTTGTTGGCATAATGACTAACCCAATTCACTCTTTTAGCATAAATATAATAAAAAACATGCAATAAACTAATGAGAATGGTGGATTAAGTCGAATTAGGAGGCTGAATGAGCCCATATAATTACTCATTTCTGGGGCTCATCAGCTTGCTTATGAGTTGGAGATTGAATTTGATGAGTGCTGGGATTGTTCTAGAGACAACAACAATTGTAATTTCATCTTGATTTTCCAGATTAATACAAAACAGATAGTGGGGTTTTGAGTTGTGGCTCTCCTTGGATATTTATTTTGTTATGTTCCTTTGATTCTCTTCGTCTATTGATTATTGTTTTCTTGATGTTTATGGGCTTCCGCTGTAAACAGTAGAAGTAGATTCTTGTCTCTTGCTTTAGCAAATTGCAGTAGCTTGTGAATCTACATGATTTTATATAATAAGACTGTAATGTATATTGTATAAATGCTCTAAACACTCACATACAAAAGGTATGATGCAAAACTTACCTGATAAAAATGTTACATGTTTTGCACCTATGTTCGAAATGAGCTTGCAAAGAAAATCCCTCATGTCATGTAACCACCAAAATGACCATTATACATCTCGAAGAACAATTTTTTTTGTAACCTGTTCCCACAAAAAGTAATCGAACATGCATTGAAAACATGTATGTCAAAATCTACATGATAAACACTTGGCCAATGCACCTATGAACATCATAACTAGAAATAGTGGTTACAATTGTCACATTAACTTTTAAAATTTCAACATATTTGCTATATACCAACTAATGATGATATGTTTTTAATTCATGATATATTATTTTGAAAATATTACCAATGGACCTTTGAACAAAATAAATATAATTAGTAGTTAGAATTGTCACGTTACCTTCCAAAGTTTCATGATATATTTTACCTTGCTCCACACACCTGTTTTCTTACACAACATTTCTTCGTCAAACACATTAATAACCCTAAAAAACTAATTAATTTATTAATATGTAGTGTTATGCAAAAGGGATATGTGCAGCAGAAGTTTATGGAGGTATGAACATTTGAAATGAAATTTAACCCAACAATGGTTATAGTTGCATAGTATCGTACACATTAAAAACACACTTCGTTTAAAGTAACTATTTAATTGACAAACATGAAATCAAAAATTCACTTAGTATTCAGGAAGCTAAAATAAAACAACCCCATTTCGACATAGTAATGGGGATAGTTAATTGTCTACCTTTATTTCGCACACGATACACACATAACCCAATATTTCCATGCCCCAAACATTAATAATTCCAAACTGCTAATTAATTGATTAATATGTAGTATGTGAAAATGTATGTGGAGATATGGAACATTCCAAAAAAAATATCTTCCTTGCTCCACACACTTGTTCTCTTGCACAACACTTCTTCCCACACACATTTATAAGCATGTCACAAATTGTTGGCTTAAGGGGTCCTGACCCAAGTTCAGAGTTAGTTGCACCAAACAAATCCCTACACTACTGACCCTTTCAGCATCAATCTGTGGTGTGCGGACTGAGTCTCACCCGAAGCAGTATCATGGGATGCTGGAACCAAGTTTCTGTACCCAGAAATCAATGTGATGTCCTTTTGGCAACCTAGATCTTCCTTCGTGAAGACCTCTATGCTCCTGCGGTCTATTGTTGTAACTTCCTTCAATCAGCCTCTAGACCTCTGCGAAGGTCTACGATTGACTTTTGTGGACCCTAAACAAGTCAATTAGCTACTTATGCATGCTTTAGATTACCCTTAGATCAGTAGTTTCTCGGAATTATCTAAGTGTGCGATAACTTTAACAGAAAGCATTATGATATTCGTGTAATCGCTTAACATTAATTATGTTCAGATAAAAATATAGATTAAGTAAAGTCATGCATCGATACATCATTATTTTATAAAACCATCATTCATCACAGCATATAGTGCATTCATACATAACAGAAGTAAAGGGACCAAACGCAGGAATTTATGTAAAAATCTTCTTTATTGATATTCAGCAAAGGTTTGAGATTTTTTTTTTCAGGAAATGGTGCGTGGAGAGACGAAGAGCTATGGTTTCAAGCTTCTGCAAGCGTTGAACTCCATGGAGGAGTGCAAAGGGGGGAGCTCCACTCCCTCCTATAGTCAGGCTGTAGCCAGCCGAGGTAAGAAACCAATAGAAACTGCCAGAGGTCCTTCAGGAGAAGGAAAAAGGAACATTGAAGAGGAATAGGATTTGACCAATATAAGGGAGGACAACAGAACAAAAGAAAATGAGGAAGAAGACAAGAAACAGGAAGTAGAAAACAAAACATAAAAGGGGCCATGTAATCCTAAGGCTAAGGTCACACCCATAGTAGTTTTAAATGATCCTACTCTACAGGGGCATAGGGACCACATGTGGACCCATGCTATCATTTGTAAATTCATGGGATTATGACCCACAGAAAAGGTGCTATAAACATGGATTAAATAACACTGGAAACTGAAACAAGGCATAGACCTACATCTTGGGTCAAAGGGTTTCTTCACTGTGGTCTTCACAAATATTGAGGACAAAGACACAGTGTTTGAAGGAGGGCCCTACTTCTATGCAGCTGCAAGCCTCTACATGCGGCCTTGGATGATGAATTTTGTCCCGAAGCGAGAGACTTTTACTTTGGTCCCGACCTAGGTAAGACTCTATTCCCTACCTCTAGATTACTGGCAAGTTGAATCTTTATCTGCCATAGGAAACAAATTAGGGCATTTTGTTAAAGCTTCTAAGGCCACCAAAAAGGGAAAATATACTTCCTTCGCATGAATATGTGTGGAGATGGATCTCTCTGGAGCACTACCGGATGAGGTCATCTTGGAAGTTTTTGATGAAGAATGGGTGCAAACAGTAGATTATGAACATATTCCATTCAGATGTCGTAAGTGCCATGAGCTTGGGCACCTATTTAGAGACTGACCTCTCAGCAAAATAGAGAACAGAAATAAAGCTACCACAGTGAAAGATACTGAAAACTTTCACAGAGTGGGATATAGAGGAAAAGGGGGGCAAAAGAGGGCCAAAGAAACATCAAACAGAAGGGAAACAGGCTAGTCTGAACAGGTTCCAAGTACTAAAAGAAGAGGAAGAGACAACAAAGGGAGATTAGGTAATGGAAGGTAGGCCAGGGGAGAAGGAGACAAAAGGAAATAGTGGGAAAATATAGGATATTAATAAATAGAAATAGACTACATTGAGTGATGGAGAACTAGAAATGGACCAAGAAATGACCCAAGAGTGAGATGGATATCGAGGATCATGAACTACAGGATATTCTTGATAGAGAACACCTAGATTTGGAAGGGTTCTTGAAACAGGGCACAATGGGAGGGGTAGACTCACTACCTCAAGAAGATTTTAACAGAGTACAACAGTTGTTCCTATGGAAAACTCAGGCTAAAGGGATGGAAGGGCAAAGAAGCAATGAAAGGCAGGGTAATGAAGGTGTGAAAACTATGAAAATCACACCAGGATTAGCTCCTAGACATCCAAGAAGAAAAAGAGGCAGAAAAAAGTAGAATGAGTTACTAATGGAATGTGGAAAGCTAATGATAGATTCAGGTAAGATGAAAGATCTAACCAGCTACTCCTTTACAAATCATTCATAATGAAGTTCACATCTTGGAATATTAGAGGTCTAGGAAGTAAAAGAAAACAGAGAATACATAGCAATAGAATGAAACAAGAAGTTACAGATATGATCTTTATCTAAGAAACTAAATGTTCCATTCAAAAATAAAAGAAATACACAGTAAATGGCTCAACAAATATGAGTTTATAGAATTCAAAGCAGATAAAATAGCAAGATGTATACTTACTCTTTGGAACCCCCAAAAGATTGGCATAATAGATGCTGAGGCATCTAGGAATTATTTATTAGTGGTTATTCAGCCTGTGGGAGATAGGGAGACTTATTTGATTACAAATGTTTATGGTCCCCAAAGACCGTATGATAAACTCAGGCTGCTATATTCTCTTGTGGAACTAAGAGATAGACATGCAGGAGTGCCATGGATCATGGGTGGGGACTTCAACATGATCAAATCACTTTCGGAGAAAAAAGGGGGAACCAAAACTTTAAGAAAAGAATCTATAGCATTTCAAACTTTTATAGATAATATGAAGCTAGTTGATACTGATATGAGTAATGGCCTCTTTACATGGAACAATAAGAGAGGAGGAGAGTCTCAAGTAGCCTCAAAGTTAGACAGATTCATAATCTCAGAGGACCTTATGCTCACAGATAAGGAAATGACAGTGAGAATTCTCCTTTTTAGAGGCTCGGACCATTGGCCTGTACAACTTGAGGTTCAGGGCATTGGCACCCCCAAGAACAGACCTTTTAGATTTGAGAATATCTGGCTCACCCACCCACACTTTATCAGCAACATTACAAAATGGTGGATAGAAGATCTGCATATTCAAGGTACAAGAATGTTTCTGCTACACAAAAGACTAAAACACATCAAGCTCAGACTCAAAGATTGGAAAAAGAATGAATTTGGTAGTATTTTTGAAGCAAAAAAAGCTATTGAAGGTAAAATGCAGGAACTCAATCAAGCCCTTATAACGGACGGCTTTGATAGATTCAAAAATGATCAAGTCACCAAGCATCATCAACACTGGGAGAACTTATGTAAACAAGAGGAGATATTTTGGAGACAAAAATCAAGAGTTCAATGGCTAAAAGAAGGAGAGTGAAACACTAGGTTTTTCCACAAATCTACCATGGCGAACAGATCTCATAATAGGATCTCATCGATCAAGGATGTCGGAGGTCACCTACTCAATACCAATGAAGACATAGAAGCTGTGTTGGTTCAGCACTTTTGAAGTATCGTAGAAGAGACCATTTTGGACAGATCTCAGTTTATCAGGGACTTAACAAGGTACATACCTAAGCTAGTAACAAGAGAGGATAATTTCAATCTCAATAGGCCAGTGACTGAGGAGGAGGTTAGTGAGGTCATCAAAGAAATGAAAAATGGTAAAGTGCAAGGCCCTGATGGTTTCAATGTGGATTTATTTAAATCTTGCTGGAATATTGTTAAGCAAGATATTATGAATGTCGTGGAGGACTCCAGGATGAATATAACCATTTTGAAGGTGCTCAATACATCATCTCTTTGATCCCCAAACAAGAAATTTCTTAGACTCTAGATAGATTCATACCTATAGTTTTGTGCAATGTGATGTACAAGATAATATCCAAAGCTATTGCCAATAGACTCAAACCCCTTCTTCCTACTCTAGTTTCTGTGGAGCAATTAGGATATGTGGAGGGTAGACAAATCCTCAATAACATCATTCAAGCGCATGAGGTGGTTCATTCATTGTTAAGCAATAGGAAGCCAGGAATGATTATGAAATTGGACCTAGCTAAAGCTTATGATAAGTTGAATTGGACCTATATCAGGAAAGTCCTTCTAGCCTTTGGATTTGACCATAACTAGGTAAGATGGGTTATGGACCTGATAAATTCTTCTAGCTTTTCAATTATGGTTAATGGTTCTCCATCCAAGACTTTTACTCCTTCAAGAGGCCTCAGGCAGGGATATTCGCTCTCCCCCTTTCTCTTTATCCTCATGATGGAAGGACTTGGTCGATCTATCAAGCATGCTAAAGAAGTGGGTAGCATCAAGGGTCTCCAACTCTTTGAAACTGGACAGGCTTTGGCCCATCAACAATTTGTTGATGACACCATTCTACGGGGCATCCCAACAGTCAAAGAAGCACTAGCTTTTAAACAAATCCTAAGTGATTTTTCCATGGCTACATGTATGGAGGTAAATCTATCCAAATCTAAGATTTTCTTCTTTAATACTAATATTTCTATCTAGAGGAATATCTCTAGAATTCTAGGCTTTCAAAGGGATGTCCTTCCTTCCAAATACTTGGGAGTTTTTCTAACGAATAAACCTTTGCACAAGAGCATTTGGGAACCACTGATTAACAAGATGCAGGATAAAACCCAGAAATGGACTATTATATCTTTAAACTTGGCAAGCCGGTTGGTGCTTACAAAAGCTGCACTTCAATCAATCCCCGTCTACATGCTTTCAGCCCTTCCAGCTCTAAAAGGATATTTGCAACAATTTAGAACCATTCAAAGAGACTTTCTTTAGGGTAAGGGGGAGGAGAGAAAAGAAATGTGCCTTGGTAGGCTAGGATAAGATTTGCAAACCTAAAAATCATTAAGGTCTTGGACTGGATGATCCGGATGTGCTAAGCAAAGTTTTAGGGGCAAAATTATGGTGGTGGTGGGTAAAATATCCAAAGGTTTAGTGGGCTCATATTTGGAAATAAAAATACACTAGGCTAGTTGAAAAGGAGGCGAATGTTATAATATTGTGCTCAATATGAGAGAAGACCATAGCAAAGTTGTGGTATGCCTGTCTAGGGGTAAAGGTGTAGGAGGTGTGATAAGTATGAAGGGTGGGGATCAAGAGGTGTATCAGGGTATATGGTATCATGTTAAGTCGAGTGGTATATGCATCCTCGATAGACTTCCTGGATCAAGAATAGTATGAAGAAATGAGAATCAAATGGGGACAATAATATAGAGTTAATGAAGCCTCGTAGGTGTATGGATTATGTGCCGAAAGCTCTTCTTTGGTTGGTATGACTGTGGAGTCCATGAAGGGGTCGATAGCAGTATCTGTGTCACTAAAGTTCATTTAAGCTCCCTTCTGTAAGGTTGGAAGGTTGGCAATTGGCAAGATAATTATCACATAAGGATGAATAGCATCATAAAAGGCTCCTACATATGGAATAAAGCCTAGGAGAATAGAGGCTGAGTGCAAAAAAATAACTTTTAGGAAATCAAAGAGGGAGATCTTGCTTTGTTTTGGGAGGATAAATGGCAACAAGAACCTACACTGCTAAGAGAAGACTTTGTGGACCTCAAGAAAGAAACTGATACCAAAGGCTTACTTAGGGTAAAATATTTTTGGGATCAAACCAATAGTGAAGGAAAATGGAGAACCTGGAAGAATATGGATTACAGGGATGATAGCCCCTTGAAAGCAAAAGCTGATGCACTTATGACAATGTTGGACCAAAGGAAAATTCTGGTTTCAAAGGGGCATGATGAACTTAGATGGGGAAACAATAATGAAGGTACCTTCAATCTTAAGGAGGCAAAGCGCATAATCCTAGAGCTGGATTCCAATGAACTTTAGGGTTTGGCAGAACCTATGGAGGCATCAAGGATGGATGAAAATCAAACTCTTCATGTCGCTAGTACATCATAATAAAATTCTAACTTGGAAAACATTCAGAACAGGGGTGTTCTGGGACCTTCTAGATGCCAGCTTTGTGAATCCCAAGAGGAAACGATGGAGCACCTTCTTAATAATTGCATTTTTACCTCCAGGTTGTGGGATACTTTTGCTACAATTTTCAAACAGACAGACCGGGACAAAGGAAGCATCATCAATACCCTGAATAACTGGAGGAGAAACTTCTCTGATTATGAAATTCTTCACTCAGCTTGGGCTTTAACTCCAAGCTTCATAATATGAAATGTCTGGAAAGAAAGGAACTACAGAATCTTCAAGAATGTAAAATGTTCCTCCCAACACATTATTGCATAGATCTTAAGCCAGCTTAAGGAGATGGTGGGAACTTTAGTGCGAACATCCCCAAAGAATCCACCTTCAGAAGATGAATTGTGATACTTCTTCAGTTGGGTATGCAGGGGCTTATACCACAGAGCATGGATAGGAAGGTGAAGAAACTGGTCAAGGAGTCAGACTGCTGGCATCCTCCCCCTCAGGGTTTTTTGAAATGCAACATTGATGGGGCCTCAAAAGGCAACCCAAGCATTGCTGATTTTGGAGGGGTGTTAAGGGATGAAAATGGCTGCATCCTTCTTATTGTTCATTGCCATTTGGGAAGAGCTACAAAAAATATGGTGGAATTAATGGCACTTGAGCAATGTTTAGAACTCCTTAAACAAGACAACCTCTAAGATATAATAATTGAAGCTGATTCTGAGTTAATCATTAACTCGGTCAAGAGAATCTTTTGTGGCACGGAGTTGGAAAAAGTCTCAAGACACTGGAGGTTGCTTCAGGTCTTTCAAAGGATTCAATTTCACCTTCTATCCTTGCCTACCATGAGTTTTACTCATGTGCAAAGGACGACAAATAAATTGGTGGACATTCTAGCCTATCAAGGGGTGCTCTACACCAAAAGCAGGGTCAAGTTGAGTTGGCAAGAGTTGCTTCAAAATATATTGAGGGAGCATTGTCTCAATCAGGCGGATGAGGACAAAATGGTATTCCGAAACAGAGTCATAGAGATGGGGTCTAGTTGATTCAGATTCATTATGAAGTATTATTTTAGAAGTGATATTACAATTGGGATGTAGGTCTTTGTCTGCCTCCTCAGCCATGGTAAGTGCAAACCCAGAAGTCTCAGGTGGAAGTGGCTTGGAAAACAGTGGTTCTCGAATGACCAGACAGAGAACATCAAGAATGGTAAGAAGATTTGCATCTTCCTCTGGTTCACACGCCTGGGGAGTTGGGATGGTGTGAGGGACCGAAGTCTCGGCTTTCTCAGCAATCTCAAAACCCCCCGCATTACTTTCCGTGGTGTCATTACCACTCTTGGGGTGGTTTCTGGTTTATCGCATGCCCTTAAAGCTAGAAGCGGTTTTTCAGAGTTGGGAGCGATTCCACTCACCAAGCAACACGTGGCCAAGGGTGGGGAAAGAATATCGCCCTCATCGTGAGGTAATTCTCTATGCTTTTGGTTCATGCGATGTGATCCTCTGCCGTCGGATCAGGAGAGGAGAATCAATGGTCAGGGAACAATGGGCATGTTTGTGGGTCGGGTCTTCATCGCATGGTAATTCTCTGTGCTTTTGGTTCATGTAATTTGATCCTCCGCCATTGGATCAGGTGAAGAGAATCAATAGTCAAGGAACCACATGCTTATTGGTGGGTTCGGGTCTTTTATCGTGCATGTTGGTGGGTCTGGGTATTTTGGCCATTTGTGCATTGTTTATTTTGGATTTGAGTTACTTTGGGTCTGATGTTTGGGTCTTTAGGACCTAGTTGGCCGGCTTTTTATTTTGGTGAGGCTTTTACCTAGGGCTAAAATGTTTAGCCTGTGGTGGTTTGTATTTTATGTAATTTTACCCTTTGAACATTTTTAATAGAAGGTATGACTCTTGCATTAGAAAAAAAAGATATTCAGCAAAGGTTTACAAACTCAAAACTTGCCTGCACACTCAGCTACAAGGGTACACGCACTCAGCTGCAAACACTACTCTAGGCCTCTACACACTCAGCTGTAGAGCCTTTCCCTCCTCTAAGACTTCTGCCTTTGCACTAGAATTCTTCACTCGTACCCATATACTTCTTATTTTCTTTCTTTAGACTCTCTAAGACACTCCTATTTATACAATCCCATGGTCCATGGTCCATGGGTAGATCTTGAAAATCTTACTCCAGTTACATAAAAGAAGGGCAAAACCTTTTTTGACTCTTAACTAGCTATCGCTTCGCAACCACAATTTGTAGAGACTTTACATCTTTTTACAACAAAACTTGGGCTTTTGCCCCAAAAATGACCCAGGGGACCCCATCCCAATAGGCCCCCAACACAAAGATCATGACTCGCCCTCAAGTCACTCAGTTGGCACAGAGATCTTGCTGTGAAGATCACCCAGCTCCACCTACACCACTACTACTTCATCCGCACTCTATGTGGTTGCCTACTTCACCTATTCGACCAGTTGTTCTGTTGCTCGTCCTTCGTTGTCCTGCTTGATCTTATGTTGTGTAAGTTGCAGGTTCGCCAACTTTTCCTGTATGTTGGTGGAGACTTGGTAGGCTTCTTCCAACCCAGGATCCAACTGCACCTTAAGGACCGCCTCTTTTTTCTGCACTACTTCCACTTATGTAAGAATTTGCTTCCCCTCCTGTAACTTGGAGAGGCATTGTGTTGTAGCCACTAAGCATGTCGTTGCCCGCACTTCGTCATACTACTGCTGAAGCTCATAAGTCTCTTCTCTTAATCTCTGTAGGTTGGGATCTTCCTGCAGGGTCATCACTACTTCCATGGCCTGCTCAAACAACGTTGTGCAGTCCACAACCACAACATCCACAGTGGCTATTGCATCCTTAACAACATCTTCACATTGTTCCCTAAATGTTGGCGGGGTCGAAGGTTGTGACTTGAGCTCCAGTTTTGTGATTTTCATGTTGTGGTCGAACTGAAATCGAGCTACCACTGCCTTAGCATCATGAACACCCACTGCAAGTTTCTTGATATTAGCCTCAAGTGACACCTCCTTAGGTATGTCCAATTCCGACATTGTCTTAAAAACCTTTGCAACCGTAGCCGCCATTTGGGTGCTTTGTGCCTAGATCGTCTCTTTTGCCTTCAGGGCCTCCATCTTTTCGGAAAACATTTTCTCATTGTTCACCCGATATTCGCTTGTTATGCTGAGAGCGCACTACTCGCATGCTCGTAACTCCATTCTCACACCTATCTACATCATGTGAAGATATTCGTTGGGGAGTGCTGCAAGGTTGAGGCCAATGTTCTTCAGAGTACTCATGATGACCTTGTCATCGGCCGATTTCACACTCAAGGACCCTTCTAGTAGCGCAACTGCTCGAGGATCCACTAACCTGACCATCTTGGCATCCTAACTGGTCCCTGGCACCAAAATCATCTGTGTGGAACTCACCTGCCCTACTCCCCCCAGATGTTGATAGTCTGGATCTACAGTTCGCGCAGATCCTTCTGAAGAGTGCCTAGCGACTGCAGGTGCTTTCGTTCAAACTGCTGCAATATTTCCACTGTGGTGTCATGCACTTTATCTCCAATCTCGTTGAGATCACCTTTTGTGAGAGTAATGGGATCGAGCGGTGGCTTCATCACTTTGACTTCTTCTAGGGCCCCTCCTTCTATTGTTCCATGTACCTCTTCACCCAGAATAGGGTGCTCTGTCCTTCATCCCTGCCATTGCCCTGCTCTGACTATTCTTCTTCCTCGGTCTGGGGAAAAGGGGATTTACCGCTTGACTAGGAGTCACCTTGTTCTTGTTTAGCCTGTTGCTTTGTAGCATGCTCCTTTTCCAGTCGGGCCTTCTCCTTGACCTCCTTCCTTCACTTCTCAACCAACTACTAGACCACCTGCTTTGTTGCCTCCTTCTTCTTCTTTTCTATGGAACTCCCCACACCTTTGCTGGTACCCACAACCAGATCAGATGGAGAGTGCCAATATATTGGCCAATGCTTGATGACTTCCTGGATGGCATCATCCATGGCAAGATAGGGCAGTTTAAACCACTTTTGTTGTGGATCCTTTCACGCCCTGATATACACGCTATGAAAATATGCCTTGAACTCTGCGTACTCTGAAAATTGATCATACACAGTTGGGGGCAATCGTGGTTGTTGGTTGATGGTCATGCGAATGCTCGCCTCCATCATAACCCAAAAAAAGTTTGTCTCTATGACCTGCGCGGAGTCCTTCGTGGCCCACAGGGAGGCGAACTGGGTAGCCTCTAGTAATCCTTTCTCTAAGGGAGGAAACTGAATATCCTCT
>APFE031151954.1:0-25989 GCA_000404065.3 Pinus taeda
ATTAACTCATAATACAACTAATGAATACATCAGTTAACTCAATTGCATGTCAGTGCATGTTCAGTTCAGCAGGGACAGGTGTTAGAGAATCAAATTGCTATTAGTTGTGACTATAGTTGTGCAGCAGATTTTGCACAAGTCAAGGGATTGAGTATGCCAATGAGTTTGCCCACATTGTAGCTTGTGCTCATGCTATTTAGCCAAGTAAATACGTGGTTTCCTTGGAATCATCATCAGTTCTCATGCAGGTATTGAGCAGAGGAGGCAGGCATGGCAGCGGAAGAGATTTGAGCCAGTTATTGATTCAGATCTGAGCTGTATTGTGTGTAACAGAGGTGGAGATACTTGTGAGAAGTATTATGCTATGTAATGTTACATGACTCAATCATTAATATACAATAGTTGGGATTTTTAGCGAGATGCTTTCCCCGGGATACATACTGTGTTAATGTGTGAATGCTCTTGATGTTTTTATTGTTATTGATGCTTCTATATTGATGATCAACGTAGAGGAGCTTATGTATTGTGTATGTTTTCTGCAATAGTACATGATCAGGATAATCTCTGTTGAATATGTGTTAAATTATTCAAAATTTCTACATGGTATCAAAGCCAGCTGATTTGTAGAAGAAGTTCTACATGATATCAGTGTTGTATTGATCATCAGATCTATTATTTAGAAAGTGTCTATGTTTTATTTCTTCAGGCAAAGTCTGTAATCGGGCCAGGTAGCCTCTGGATTCATCCTTCTTTTGGAAGGTTAGATATCCGGTGAATGCCCATACAGTCGATCTCTGTACAAGAAATACTTCGTTCTCACGAATTTTAGATCGAAAGCGGTTGAGTTTTTGAGCTGGTGGAATGGCGCTCAAGGATAAACTCAGAAACATCTAAGTGTGAGAATGGAGACAGTATGCCCCAGTATCTCACGAAGTTCATCCAATGCCCGGATGAGCTGGGAAGTGTGGGGGTGACTGTCGATGATGAGGATGGTGAGTCTAGCTCTCCTTGGCCTTCCTAAGAGTTGGCATAGCTACCAGGAATCGGTGAATGGAAGGGAGAAATTGCCAGGATGGGAGAGACTTTGGTCGGATCTTGTGCAAGAGGAGAATAGACGGCACACCAGAGACAGTTCTTCATCTATGCATGATGAGGAGAACTGTGCCTTAGCGAGTAAGGCGAAGAAGGGGAAGGGTAAGGTTTCTCTTTCCGAATCCAGTTCTTCCAATGATGGGAAGAAGGTTGACAAGTCGAAGGTGAGATGCTTTCGTTGTCATGAGTTGGGCCATTATGCTACTAATTGCCAAAAGAAGAAGTCCAAGAAGGGATCCGAGGAAGGATCTGAAGGTGAGGCACTTGCTTCACAGTTTGAGTTGGATTTCACACTCTTCGCATGCATGGTTTCATCCATGATGGGAAGTGGTTGGTTTCTTGACAGTGGAGCTTCTTTCCACATGACCGGTGACAAAAGATTGTTCAGTACTTTGGAGGAGAAAGATCTCTAGATACTCATAGCGATGGGTAATGATGAGAAGTATAGTGTCTCAGGTGTAGGCACGGTTATTTTTCAGAGGAAGCATGGAGCTTTCCTTACCTTGACCGATGCCAAGTATGTACCAAGACTGAAGAGAAACTTGGTGTCGATCGCGATGCTGAAAGACAAAGGCTATGATGTAGTCTTCATAGAGGGAAAGGTTTTCCTTAGACACATAATCACTAGGCAGGTTAAGCATATTGGTTCACGGGTCAAGAACCTGTATGCTCTTGAGGTTCAAGATGCATGCAAAGCCTTGAGCAGCAAGGCAACTGATGGAGACTTGGTGGTTGAGAGGGAGGGTATATTATCTCTCAACATGCAGAGCTAGAAGAAGTCTCAGACAATTGTGGAGGAGCCACGATTGGTGCAACAACTTCAGGAGGTTGTGGAGTAGCCACAACAGGGGAAGCTGAGTGGAGATTGAGTAGAGACATTTACTCATGCAGAGACCTCTAATAGGGGGAAACTTCGAGCCAGGTGGGCTGAGGGATCACATGCAGCCATACCTCTAGGTAGGAGGTGGGGCGATATAGGGTGATCGTCCCAAGGAGGAGGGGCACGATCCTTGAAGTACCCAACCTCTTGGATGAGACCTTGCTACAGGAGCCCCGATGTGGAGTAGTAGGAGCTGATTGATTGGGTAGAGACAGATGTGGATGGAGCGGCAGAGGGAGAGACAGTGCAGGGAATCCCAGGACATCTCATAGCATGCAGGCTGCAGCAATGCGAGAGGCACAAGTGTTTTGCACATTGCTAGGTGGCACAGAGAGGTGTGCAATGGTGCGAGATAAATGAAGATGTTGCAGTAGCGTAGATATCAGAGAGGGAGCACTTGTCAGCAGTAGGTAGAGCTTCAGCATCAAAGTATGTTCCTAGCCCAATGGAGTGGTCAGTTGGGAGTGTTTTTTTTCGTTCCAAGTGTTGTTGGAGCAAAGTGGACTGGGTAGATGTGTTACATACAGAACATTCCAGAGTTACAGGATCAGGTTTGAAAGGAAGCCTTTCTTGTTGAGAGGGAGTGTTGAAAAGTGTGCAACAAGAAATGCTTGTTGAGAATGCAACAAGATGATGGAGCTTAGTGGAAAGGAGTCTCCTTCACTAAGTGGTCCCGCAGGCAAGTTTTGGTGCAAAGTCTATTTTTAGACTATGTCTATTTTTAGACATATGGATCATGGTCTATGAGTTGCAGGATGTTGTTTATGGATGAATGGTCATGCTGGGAAAAAATAAATGGACTTTTATTTTTTGGTTCACAGCGGTGTGATCAAAGTCTATTTTTAGACTGCTAGGTAAAAATAGAAACAGTCAAATATTATTAGCCCTTAATAATATTTGGACTCTAAACTTCATCTTATTCTCTTGGAGCACTTCAGTTGGAGCTACAGATGTGGCACATGAAACTGCCTAAAGGAATCACGTGGTTACCTATGGGTTGACTGAGTTATTGCATGAAGGACTTCAGTTAGAACTCAAGTGGTTGATTTGTGTGGAGTTAGATGAGCAGTTAATGGAGTTGTGTTTAGTTTGACTTAGTTGAACTAGTTGTATTTAGTCTAACTAGCCAATAGACTAAGTGACGAGTTGTGTGAATTAGTTATTAATTAATTCACTAATTATTAACTCATAATGCAACTGAAGAATACATCAGTTAACTCAGTGCATAGACAGTTCAGTGGAGACAAGTGTTAGAGGTAAGTGAAAGGGTGAGTTGTGACTATCAATTGTGCATGAGATCTTGCACAATCAATGGATTGAGTCTGCCTATGAGAATTCCTCACATCTAGAATCCAATCCCATGTTTCTTGATCAAAATGTCTATTGAGAATGTAGAATCTATATTACTTGACTTTCTCTTCCACATTTGATATGTAATTTTGAACCACTTTTGGTATTATGTCCCTATAGCATGCCATGGTTTCTTGAGTTGCTACTTCAGCCTAGGTTTGGTGGGCTGAAGAGGGACTAAGTTATAAAGGGGGGGAGAGACTAAGACAACCTCATATGCCACTTCGTTAAGGAGTGGAAATCATATGCCTATCCATAATGACAAGCTTAAGATAGAGAGGGGAATCATAGAAAAATGTGAGAAAGGAGGGATGGAATATAACTCCAAGAGAGATATGCAAGAAGACAAAGATAGGAGGAGGGGTAGTTTTGATGAACTAGAGACCAAGAGAGCTAAACATATAAGGGAGGGTTGGGGAGAGATTGGGAGGAGATAGAGAGGGGAGGTCAAAGAAAAGGATAATAAGAGGCCTTCTCAGAGTTTGGGAGTTCACTTCATCAATAAAAACAAGCCCCCTAGAATTTCCTGCACTCCTAGGGAAGGGATAAAGAACTAAGAACCCACAAAACCAAATTATATGTTCAATGTTGCAAGGAGTAAATATAAAAATGAAGTAGAAACCCAAAACAAAATGACAATTAGACCAAACATGTAGAGATGGTGATTGTTATGAATAATTCATGTGAGGGATTTGCTCCATTTTAAGTGTTTCTAGCTAAGAATGATCACAAATGCCACATTCCTTAGGACCTCCATGAAACAACCTTCCAAAACTAGTAGCACCACATGAGCTCTTTTGAGTCATGTATAATTGATTATATGCATGCAACGAGCATTGATTCAGGTGTAATTTCCCTCAGCCAACCACCGTGTGTTATCATATTGATGCAATTATCCTAACATTTCCATAATAACCATTGAAATTACTCTACAAGTCAAGTTCCACATAATCGATTACAGATTCTCTACAGGCTCCCATAGGCATGTTCACATTATTTCTAGAGAGTTATGTATGGAATACCATGCATGTTTCCATTTAGAGAGTAGCATGTCTTTATCATTTATTTCCGCGACGCTCATCCCAAGTTGAGGAGGGTAGATCCTTGTTTGTGCACACATCATGGGGGAGAGCAAAAATGTTGTATTGGAAAGAGGGTGATCAAGTCATAGTTTGAATTCCTTTTAACATGATATAGAGAACTATTGCTATGAGAGCCTATTGTATAAAAGGATTTAAAAGTGTTATGATATTATTTTCTTAAGACAATTAAGATACAACATAGAGGGATATGGTAATCATGGGTAGGATGGTACTCGCGAAATAACATGGTAATCATATAATATGGTAACTTATTCAATCATGTAACAAGGTGACTCATGAATAGAATAATAATCATGTATGGAGATGGTTTTTAATGAGAAATATGATTGATATGACTAGTGAGGTAGAAAGTAGTTATGGTATAGATATGATTTGAAAAAACTTTTCTTAAAATACATTTAGATGTATCATTACTATTATAATGATCACACAAAATCATAGAGGTGAGATATTTTAAATTAATTATTAATCAACAAAGTTAAAATATCAAAAATAATTTCTATCAAACCTTTGATAATATTAATCACTTTAATTTGGATAGGATTTATGCCTTGATAAATAAATGTATTTCTTCTAGTAATTTAATTAATTTATATTACAACTATAGTGTCTATTGTTGTGTTGTCACTAACTCTATGCTTCATGAATTTTGTGTGAATAGGTTGCTTTGCTCCATCATTGATTTGAATCAAGAAAAAAAATTTAAATCTCTTGTTAGAGACTTCACATTAAATGCTAAGTTGTTAGATGAAATAATGATACCTGTTTAATAATTCTGGAAAAAATAACCACTAACTTCCTCTTGAAATGAAAAATAAATGAGTGGACTATTCAAACTTGAAAATCGCCTTCATAGATCAATGTTCTAATCTTATTAGGATTTAATTTATAACTTTGAAAATTAATCACAATATTTTCATAAATTTGGTAATCATTGAGTAGGTCTTTTATTTGAGCATTTTTTAGCCAGTTTTTGAGTTTTCCAACAAAAACTGAAGTCTAGTTTGAGCTAGAACCCTAGATTCTCACTACTAGACTTTTTTCTTTCTTTTTAATTTTGGATTTTTGAATTAATATAGAAATAAATTCCTATCAAGATATTGGTTTATTGTAGAGTTTCCATCCATTACCATTTACCACAAACGAAATTCTCACTTCATAAATTGTCTTTATCTTCATGAAACCATTGTCAAAAACTTCTTCAACCTCATAAGGGCCAAGCTAGTGAGTGGTAAATTTTGTCTTAAAATCCTTCAACTTGGAGTCGAAGAGTAAATCTCAGTCACCAACTTTGAATATCTTTTTTTTAATAAAATTATCATGCCACTTTTTAAATTTTTACTACATCAAAGTAGTTTGTTGTAAAACATCTTATTGAATCTCATTTAGCTTATTTAATTTCACATTTATTTTTTTTGTGCCTTAGTCAAGTCCATTCCTAATTCAACTACAATTCTGAAAGTTTGAATTTGAAATTCAATAGGACGGAGGATTGTTTACCATACACCAATTCATAGGGGTTGGAATCAATAGTACCCTTCAATGTTGTCCTATAGGCCACAAAGCTTCTGGAATCCTATCTACCCAATATTTTTGACAGAGCTAGACTATATTGGTTGATTGCTTCTAAAACCTTGTTTGTAGATTCCACTTAGCCATTGGCCCATGAATTATAAGGGGAAAACTCCATGTGATTTATCTTGTAATTTTCAACAATTACATACACAAGATTATAAGTAAATTGTGCCCCCTATTTAGTAATAATTTTCTTTGGGACCACAAATATGACAGAAATATCTTCAAATAGGAAATTGAGTACTAATGGTTCAGTTTCTCATGCCAACATTTTTTCTTCTACCCACTTGGTAACATAATCATGGTAGACTAATATGCATCTTTTTGCATATAACATAGAATGAATGGGATCGGTGATAAGAGATATTAGGTTAGGGGACTCTGCTGGGGAGATGGAGACTCTACGATTAAGCTTTCGTGAAGGGTTTGAATGAGGGTCTGGGCACTGCATGACAATGCAGATATCTCATGACCTGGTTTAGTATTAACCTTGTTGACTTCTAGTCACTCGTTTAGCACATCTATGGTTCTGCCTACCATATTAGCTGGGAACCTGTCGGGGTTTAAGGGTTTTTATCTGTTGTTTTCATTTTTTAACTTGTTGCTATATAACCGTTGCCTGACTGTTACCCCTGTCAATATCCCTGGCCATCCATTACCGTTTTTTGCATTATTCGTTAATAGCATTTTCGAGGTTTCTTCCATTTCTAGGTGCAGATGTCAACATGGATGACCTCGATGTCGTCGATTATTCAACAGATCCTTTGGAAGCGGTCTCCATCTAGCAATCCACGTACTCCACATCTGTAGGTATGTATAGCTCCGGCTTCTCCATAAATTTTTCTACATTCTCTTATGTGGAACTATCACAGCCTCATGTTGTTGTTCTCTCGGACAAACCACCCACATGGTCGTCACTCTCAACACCTCCATCTTCCCCGACTACCCTTGGTTTCGTTTTTGACTATCTAAACCCTAACCTTGGTTTGGACCTCCCTGTATCTGAGGTGCTGCCCCGACAGGTTGACCCGCAGGCTACGCCCACCGATTCTTTTCTCTCGTCTGGCGGCTTACCTTACCCAGCTTCATTCGCTCCACCTTCAGGCAGTTTCACCGTCGTTCTGCTGTTCGCCAGTTCCTTACCTTCCACCGCCGGGAAACCTAACCCCTCCTCATCAAACCCTAAACCTACCCTTGAACCCTCGGGCCCTAATTCGGGTCAGGTACCGTATCAATCTCATCATCAGGGGTCTAAGAAGAAATACAGGTGCCATAAGTCTAAGGCGGATGACATTATTCTCAGGTTGGAAGAGGACATACAGTGGGGAGAAACTATGGACTTTGCAGGCAGGGTCTTGGTAGGGCGCATTAGAGGTCAGAATTACATGGCTGCTCATCTGAAGGCCTGGGCATCTGAGGTTTGGGGCCACCATCTGGTGGACATCCCATTTGTGTATACTTTCGTGAGAGGATGGTTTTCATTGATATTTGCTCGAGCCGACCATACAAACTGGGTTTTGTCCTCCTATTGGCATTTTGAACATGCCCCAGTTCTATTGAAACGCTGGACGCCTCTTTTCGATTTGGAGACTGAGAAAATTGGTATTGGACTGGTATGAATTCGGCTCCTGGGTCTTCCATTGCAATATTGGTTCTAGGATATTTTCAGGTGGATTAGAAATGATATCGAAACCAATATGGAATATGAAAAATCTTACAAATCCATAGGTATGATGGCATATGCCAGGATTCTCATCAATTTGGACACTCAAGTAGCCTACAGGAGTACATTACTATACAGTGGAGGAATACCTCCCGCAAGTAGATTATTGACTATGAGGGCATACCATATCGATGCCAGAGATGCCATAAGGTGGGACATTTATTTAAGGACTATCCTCTCAATCACAAGAATAAGGGTATAACATAGGACATGGAGACAGAGTAGACCAGAGACATCCCTACTTTGCCCGACAAGGATAAAAATTTGGCGAAGATTGACTCAGTCGTAGAGAACACTTGAGGGGCATCAGTTGAAGTAGGCACTGACAAGGGTGCCAAAGTTACAAACCCTCCATCATCTCTTTCACTGATGAGCACCTGTTTGACCATGGAGGAAATCACTCCACTTGGTATGCCATTTACTTCCTCCTCTCTCTTTACTCCTTCATTTGGTATTTCTGCTACAATTGCATCCCATTTAAACTATATTGCATCCAATCCCCTCTCATCACCATTTGTTTCCTTCACTTCCCCTCTGGAGCAATTGTCTTTTGGTACCCAGAGACGGGCTCCTCCCACCTCCCTTCATTGCACTTTTCCCCTCCCGCCCCCTATCATTGCCCCATGTCATCCATCTCTTACTTCATCCTTCCTCCCCTCATTACCCATCCCCTCTCCCTCTGTATCCCCCCGATACTCTCTTCGTTCTAGATCAAGGGGTAGAGGTTGTGATGTGATTGGATTGAATCTAGAGGTTACCCCTACCTCTCATAAACCCTCCAGGGGGCGCCCATCTCATATCACCAAAGCCAGGCACACGGTGGGAGAGGAGGTCACCCTTGGGTGATAAAAAACCATTGATAGGACCCTTAGAGCAAGGAATGGCCCTTTCCCACACCCTCCATGAAGTTCCTTTCCTTCAATTGTAGAGGAATTGCTAGCCCTTCCAAAAACCTAGCGCTCAGGAGGCTCCTTACTTTGAACCTGGCGGACATCATTTTTTTGCAAGAAGCCCTTTGTTCGGCTGATGCCCTCATTTCTATCCTTAATTCATGGATGCCGAATTGGACCTTCCATGCCCTGGACACGATTGGGAGATTAGGGGGCATTGTTATTGGTTTTTGTAACAAATCTGTAGATCTCAAAAATATCTGGGGAGGTAGGGGATATATTGGTGCAGACATATATGCCTCCTCTTTGGATTCAGAAGTCCATATTATGAATGTATATGGACCTTGTCTAGATAGGGAAAATTTCTAGAGAATATTATTAGACTCAGATATTCTGCAAGCCGACAATCTCATACTTGGTGGGGATCTAAATTTCTCTTTGGGGTTCAGTGAATCTTGGGATCACCTGGCTCAAGTTGATGTTTTAGCTAATACGATCTCAACCTTGCTGAAGGAACATCAGTGGGTGGAAATCCCATCTGCCAGGATACAACACACATGGACAAACAATCGAAGTGGAGAACATAGTTTGGCTAGGAGGCTAGATAGATATCTCATTAAAGAAGCATTTTTAAATACACATCCTCGTATCAGACAATGGGTTGGAACTAGAGGTATATGTGATCATCAGCCTATACATATGGAGCTGGAAGACATAAATCAGAGAAAAAAACGCCCATTTAAATTCAATGCCTCTTGGCTCAAGGACCCTTCATACATTTAGATGGTCACTGACTTCTGGCAGTCCAATCCTATACTGGAACATGAGGACCACACTGAAGGATTCATCTGCAAACTGAAAGAACTAAGGGGATCTCTAAAGTCTGGGCACATTAGAAGCGAAAGAATGATGATAACACTCTACAAGAAGCAGAGTTGGCCATCGCCACATATGAGGACTCCTCGAATGGCACTTTTGTATCAAAATAAAGTAAAGAACACTATACTTCCCTCATCACGAAGTGGTCCCAAATTCTAAAGGAAAGGGAGGAGAGCTGGAGACTCAGGAGTAGCGCTATCGGGCTCACTGAAGGTGATGATAATACCAAGTTCTACCATAAATTCGCCAATGGTAGGAAAGCCATAAATACCATTTGGGAACTTCAAAATGATTAGGGAAAACCAATTACAACACAAAGGGATCTCGCTAGTCTAGCCACTGCGCACTTTAAAAGCATATACAAGGCCCCTAGGGCTGCTAATATTATGGAAATCATGCGGATTGCTAAACACTTTCTTAGGCTCATGGAATAGGAGGATGCTGAGGACCTAATGAAGGAAGTATCGAAGGAAGAGCTTGAGGCAACTGTCAAATGGTTCAAGAAAGATAAGAACCCCAGCCCAAATGGTTGGACAATTGAATTCTATATTGCTTTCTTTGAAATATTGGGGGATTACCTGCTCAAAATTGTGGAGGACTGTAGAAGGATGGGAAGAATATCATCTGCCATCAAATCCACCTTTATATCCCTTATCTCGAAATTCGACCATCCTTCCTCCTTCAATGATTTTAGACCCATATCACTCTGCAACTGTCTATATAAGATCATTGCCAAGTTCATTGCAAATCACCTGAAGCCTATACTATCTAACCACATATCCTCTGAATAGTTCACATTCCTTCAGCACAAACAGATTCATGAGGCCATTTCCACGGCCCAGGAACTCCTCCATTCAGTACAGATGAGGAAACTGAAAGGCATGGTTTTGAAGGTGGACCTATCCAGGTCATTTGACCGAACAAATCGGCTCTATATTAGATTGTTGCTGACTCAACTTGGTTTTCATTATGCATATATTAAATGGATAATGTGTTGTATCATGGATGTATCTTATAGTGTATTATTAAATAGGAAGGCCACACCTTTTTTCCTGTCGGAGAGAGGACTCAGGCAGGGATGCCCACTCTCCCCTCTACTTTTCCTACTAAACATGGAAGGATTAAGTAGAGCTATCATATCAGCACAAAGCAGGGGTCTCTTGGCGGGTATCAAGATCACTAAGAACTATATACTTACCCACCTTTTATTCATTGATGACGTTCTCATTTTCTTAAATGGTAACATTGGAGATACCACGGTCCTATAGAACATTTTCAATCTTTTTCAGCAGGCAACGAGGATGATTATAAATGATAGTAAGTCTACACTTACAACCTTTGATGCACACAACACGAGATTGTGTTCACTACACAACACTTCCCCTTCACATTAAAGAATTTGGAGGATGGACTGAAATACCTGGGCTTCAGGCTTAAGCCACATGGATATAAGATCGTTGACTGGACTTGGCTCATTGCAAAAGTGGAGAAGCAACTACATGTTTGGTGTCATAAATACCTCTCTCTTGCGGGAAGATTAGTCCTTATTAAAGCTGTGATCGAAGCTACACCTTTTTTTTGGATGACTCTTGCCTGGATCCCAAGGGGTATATTGAATAGACTTCAAAACTTATGCTGTAGATTTCTTTGGAAAGGCAACCAACCGGGCAGATTATTTTCCTAGGTCAAATGGGACATGATTGCCAAGCCTAAGAAATGGGGTGGTTGGAGAATTAAAAGACTAGACTTATTCTCCAAATCTCTGGCGGCAAAGCTCGGCTCACAACTTATTACTACAAATAGCCTCTCGACCTGGGTTGCACATGCTAAATATATCTGGCCTATGGATTTGATGGATTGGTTTAGACAATAGCACAGGGTGAACAAAAAATCATCCAACATATGGAAGGCGGTAATCAATGCTCTTCCTCTCATCTAGGAAGGTATAACATGGAGAATCAAGGAGGGAAATGCAATCCGTATAGGCACAAACCCATAGATTAGCCGTGGCAATGTGCACAAGTTGCCAGCAGAGTTATTACGGTAATTACATAACAGGGATATCACTCATATCAGGCATATTGGAGACAGCTACAACTCTACCATACTTCAATAGACCTGGAAAACAACTCAAGATATGGACATTCCTATACAATGGCACCAAGATTGGTATGGCTACACAGAAACTCTTACCCAAGCACATATTTGGCTAACAGAAGGGCCAGATGAGATTGTCTGGGCGTTTTCCAAGCATGGCTTCTACTCTCCCAAGGAGCGATATCTAAGGTTGAAGGAACCTTTCAAACCCCAGGATATCAACCCTACATGGAAATTACTCTGGAAGCTTAAAGCTTCTCCTCAAACCCATCTACTTATGTGGATTATTTTGTTTGACAATATTCCCATGGGCCTCAGTTTGATGAAAAGATCTTTCCGTGGCCCTTTCTGGTGTCAACTTTGTCGTAATGATGAGGAGAGTACTAAACATGTCTTCCTAAACTACCCCATCACCAACAAACAATGGAACTCCATCATAACTCACTATCCATGCTTAAAAAATTGGCAAGGTAGGAACATAATGGATGCCTGGAGTTTATGGTGTGAAAACAACAATGGAAAAGCTAGAAACTTGCCTCTTCTTATATGTTGGTCACTATGGATTGCAAGAAATCAATCTATTTTTAACTTCAAGATACCTCACTAGCCTGCTATCATGATCAGAACTATTGCAGATTATGATCTTCTACCCGAGGAGGATTCCAATACCCCACCCACACCCCCGGCATTATCAAGCCTGAAATCATTGACAAAACTATTCCATGGGCATACTTTGATGGATTTGCTCAGGCAACAGGTTGTGGTGGAGGTGTCATTCTTTATATGAATGAATCTCATTGTATCAAAATACAAATGAGATTAGGGAGGGGAACAAACAATTATGCTGAATTATGCACTGCAAAACACCTCATTCATTTTGCATTAGAAAAGCATTGAAGACATCTTCAACTCTTTGATGATTCCAAAATTGTTTGAAATTGGTTAAATAGAACAACTCACTGCAATGCATATTCATTGAGGCATATATTGGATGAGGCTCACAGATTGATATCTACTTTTGACTCATTTACCTGTCGCCACATTTACAGGGAGCGAAACACGGGGGCATATTACCTTTCCAAAGAGGCAACGCTTAGACAGAGAGATGACTGGCTGATACAGGAAGAGATCGATGGGACTTTCCACCAGCACTATCACAAACCATTTGTGGAGCTTTGAGACAATGGGTTATAAGCCCTTTAGATTGCATAACTCTTGTATATATTATGTTATTTATATTTTCAACACTTGATAAACTACACGGGATATATGGTACCAATTTTGATATTTAGATTCGCTCTCTGAGAAGAGACAAAATTCAAATTTTGATATAGTTTCTCTATACAAAGAACAGGCACAGGAAATAGATGAACTATTATCATGATTCCCTGCGTGGAGATACATATCTAAACTTTATTGTCTATTTTTTAACTCGATAGGCAACTTGCCTCCATCTGCATATGCTCTAGTAGCTACAAAATGTATTTTCTTATATATTAATAGAAATTACAACTTTTTTCCAAGGGAAAAAAAAGGCATAGAATGAATGGGCCCTACAAATTCTAGAGCTCAATTCTTGAAAGGTTTAATAAGAAATTGTAGTTGAAGGGGAATTTCATATGTTCTATTGGTTACCCCATCCATTGATAGATATCATGACTTTTTACATACTTCTTGGCATCTCTAAAAATATTGGCCAATAGCATCCAAATGAAGTATTTTATAGGAAGTCCTTTTATCTACAAAATTCCCACTACATGGTTGATCATGGAAAGCTTTTAAAATATGAAATATATCATCTTCTCTATCACATCTATGAATTATCAAATTTGGCCCTATATAGAAAATATTGGCTTTGATCCCTGAATATTTGGGACTTTGTCTAATAACCCTTTACTTTCTTCATGGTAAAAAGTGTAGTGGTAGTTTTGTGGTGGATAAATAATTGGCTATATTAACAAACCATGGAGAGTTAATAGATATAATAAATAAATTTTCATCTAGGAAAGTATCCTTTACTGGAACAATCTCTCCAAGATTATTAATGTAAGAGAGAAAATCTACCACCATAATCTTTGTTCTAGGTCAATAAAGAATAGCGATGTTAAATTCCTAGAACAATAATAACTGTCTTGGTACCCTACCAGTAGTTATAGGTTTATTCATTAAGTACCTAATGGAAAAATAGTCCATATAGACAAAGAATTTGTAATCGATGATATAATGTTGAAATTTATTAACAATATGAATAGTTGTCAACATTTCCTTTTTAGTAGCACTATAGTTGAACTCGACATGAATTAAATTTTTACTGATGAAATAAATAACATAAGTTGAAATATTTTCCTTCTAGACTAAAATTTCACTTTCTATTGTATCATATGCATATGTAGAGATGTGAAATGGAAAATTCCAATTTGGACCTCTTAATACTAATGATGTTGAAATTTTTTCTTTAGGAGTTTCAAAAGAAATTTGGTAGTTAGTATAAAAAAAATTCATCATCTTTTACAGGTAATTTAAGCAATGGAGAGGCTATTTTGCAAAACATTCTATAAATAATTGATAATAGCTTGCATAACCCAAGAAATTTCTAACATTTTGTTGTGTTGATGGAATTGGTTATTTAATGAATACTTATATCTTGGCTAGATCTACTTTTATCCTTGAAAGGGACACATGATGACCAAGTACAATTCCTTCAATAAGTAAAATAATTATTTCTTTATTACTAAGTGCTAGATTTGTCCCTAGATGTCTTATCATAACCTTTTCCATATTATCTAAAGCTTATTTGAAACAAATTTCGTACATTGAGAAATCATTCATGTAAATCTCTACACATTCATATATTAAAATCAATAAAAGTAGCTAAAACTTCCCTTTGGAATTTGGCAAGTGCATTACATAGTCCAAAGGGTAGTACTTTGTAGGCATATGTTATGAAAGAACATGTTAAATTTTTCTTACATTGATCTTCTAAAGCTATTTTAATTTAATTATAGCCATTGAACCCATTAAGGAAAGAAAAATCCATCTTTCCTACTAATGTGTCAAGGAATTAATCAATGAAGGGTAAAGGAAAGTGATATTTTAGACTTGCTTTATTTTCTTGATAGTCAACACACATTCTCCATTTCCATTCTTTTTAGGCATATCACCATGGGAGAAACCCATTGGCTATCAGGGATAGGATAAATAAAGACTACTTTTAATAATTTTTTAAGCTACTCTTTTAATATCTCTTTTAGCACTCAATTCATTCTTCTTTAATATCACCTAACATGTTTGACATTATCTTCTATATAATTAGGATGAATGCAGGTATCTGGATGGTTACCTTGCATATCTCTATAGTCCTGGCTGAATGATTTAGACTACTTTTGTAGCAATTGAATTAATTATTCTTCCCCATATTTTTCTAAATAAAATTAATGTTTAAACATTTCCCAGGATATAATTCAATGATTTTACTACAAAAGCATTTTATAAGAAATATAATTTGAAATAAAGATTATAAAGAGTTCATTGTAATACCCTTTTTTTTTTTTATTTAATTAAAAAAATGCCATCTCCACAAGTGTAAGATTCAGTTAAAAAGGGAGTAATAAGACATAACCTAGGGTTTACACAATTTGTTCTTTCTGCATGCTGCAAATGGCAACAACTCTTGGTGGTTGGGGGGGGGGGGGGGGGGGGGGGGGGGGGGGGGGTGTCCGTGGGGGGGTTCTGATCCCCTCTTTCAATAATGAAATTTTTGGACATTACAAAGCATTGGGATATGTGTTTGCCAAGAACATACCACATCTTCATTTTCCACCACACATTAAATGCCATATCGATGAAAATGAAAAATAAGCAAGGGATTAATTCTTGATGGGATCATTCTTGATAAATCAAAGTTATGGGAAATGTTTACCCAAGGTTGTTCACGTCCCCAAATTTGAAGTGAGATAGGGAATATTGGAAAAGTAAATCTAGTACATGAGAGGTTGTGCTATGATATGCAAGTTCATAGTCATGTGGCTAACTAAATGAGCTCTAACTGATTGGATCCATAAGATATGGAAAACAAGTCTCGAACTGGGAGCTAAAGGGTTTTTTAAGGTCATCTTCAAAAATATTGAAGATAAAGCTAGGGTTTTTTATAATGGCCCTTATTGTGTCAACAAGGTTTTTTTGTAAATGTGATTTTGGAAGGAATGATATAATCCAGAAAAAGAGGGTTTCTTAGTAGCTCCCATATGGGTATTCCTATTCTCATTGCCTGAGGAATTTTGGAATGAGGAAATCCTAGAAGGGGTTGGGAACACAATCATAAATTTTGTCATTTTCAGTACAAACAAAGTGATGTTGATATATTTCATACACCCGCATATGCATATACATGAACATCTCTAAACCCTTGCTGGATTCTATAAATTTTTACTAACATGGTGAATTTTAGAAGCAATATTTGGACTATGAGAATGTACCCTTAGATTTTGTAGATGCCATGAGTATGGCCATATTTTTCATGATTTCCCTCTTAATCAAAAGGAAATACCACAGGACTAGTAGAGGCAAAAGGATGATGAAGGCTTAGGAAGATATCCATCTCGTAGGAGGCATCAGTGCCAGTAGGAAGCCCCTCACTATTAGGAGAACCCTAAGTCCAAAAATATGTATGCATTTATTGGAGAAAATACAATGATGTTAGACAATTCGGCCTAGGAGACCAACTCAGTGGATCCCAACAAAGATTGAAGTTCCATAGAAAGAAAAACACCAAAATATAGTCATGATGAAATGCAAGAGGAAACCACTATTAGAAACACAAGAAAACATAGAGGAAATGGATGTGGATAAAGCAACATTGACAATCATGGTGAAGGAACTAAAAGAGAAGACTTGTAGACAGTCTCTGAACAACATTTATAGGAGTTGAATCAAGAATATGTAAAGGTTTGTAATCACAAAGGGGAAACATTAAAACACTAAATTACATCTAACTATGGTATCCAAACCCATAAATTCAAAGAATCCTCACAACACCACAAGGAAGACAAAAAGAAAGGAAGAAAAAGAACCAAAGTTATCATCTAAGGAGCACGAGAGATGTTGGCCAATTCAAGTAAGGTGACCCTCATGACAAAGATTGAAGTTCCATCGAAGGAAAAGCACCAAAAAATAGTCATGATGAAAAGCAAGAGGAAACCACTATTAGAAACATAGAAAAACATAGAGGAAATGGATGTGGATGAAGCAACACTAGCAATCATGGCGAAGGAACTAAAAGAGAGGACTCGTAGATAGTCTCTAAACAACATTTACAGGAGTTGCATCAAACATATGTAAAGGTTTGTAATCATAAAGGGGAAACCTTACAACACTAAATTACATCTAAATATGGCATCCAAATCCATAATTTCAAAGAATCCTCACAACACCACAAGGAAGACAAAAATAAAGGAAGGAAAAGAACCAAAATTCTTATCTAAGAAGCAGGAGAGATGTTGGCCAATTCAAGTAAGGTGACCCTCATGACGAAGGTCTTCTCATCCATTCCTCATATTTTTCAATGAAATTAATGACTTGTAATATTAGGAGCCTCAATTGTAATAGAAAATAATTGCTCTTAGAAGACAAAATCTATAGGGAAAATCTTACAATAATCATGTTACAATAGACTAAATGCTCACGTGAGTGGTTAAATGACATCATAGAGAGTTGTTGGGAAGGCAGTTCCTCAAGCACACTAGATGACACAGGTCACAATGATGGCATAGCTTTAAAATATAACCCCACAAAAATCAACATTACTAATTTTGTGGTAGCCCCCTGAATCCTCTTGGGTCAGGTTCAACTCACGGGCTCCAGCCCTATAGGAAAAATCTCTAATGTATCTAGCCCAACCTTCTAAACAAAAAGCCAAAGTTTATACAAGAACTTGTGTGTATCCACTCACTCTCCCCTAAATAAATATAGATTATAGGAGGGAATTTAACATCATAAAATCCCTAGAGGAAAAAAATGATGTTTGAGAAGGTTAGAATTTTATGCATAACACTTCTTAGACCCAAGGAAATAACTTCAGAGCATGGATGTAGACACTAGAAATGGACTCTTCACTTGAAACAATAGAGGAGGAAGATGTCATCAAATCACCTTTGTACTAGATAGATTCATGGTCATAATCGATTTGGGATAAGGATATCTGTGTGGAAGCATCCATCCTCCCTAGCCATGGATTTGACCAATTGCTAGTGTGCTTGGAAGCATACATCAAAGCTAGCCCATGAAGCATACATTTTCACTTTGAGAGATTTTGGCTCCAATATTCCTTGGAAAAGGCTCAATAATGGTGGCAAGAAGTATCCCCAATAAAGGGCTCAATCATGTATTAATTTTAGAAAAAATTAAACTACTAAAAGAAAAAATCAACATGTGGAAACAATAATATTTTGGTAACATCCATACTCAGAAAGAGTTTGAAGAATTCATGAAGCAGATATAATAGGGCATCATCTCAGAGAGAAGGCCTAAATAATTAACTAAGGATGAGGATGATGTGTTATTTAACCTAGAGGGACATTGAGACTAAGAATAAATCTCCGGCGATAAAGGAATGTGAGATTTGTTTTTATTTATTTTTTAAATCCATGATTAACCACCACCACCACAATAATTTTTTCTCAGTTTTGAGTGATGAGGAGAAAAAATTAACTAACCAAAAGGAGATGGAAGAATAATTAGTCAGGGTACTACAACATTATTATGTTGGCAATGCAAGACATTATATTTTATGCCATCTAGAGTATTATCAACTCCATTCCTAATCTAGTCAAATAGGAGCGCAATGATGCTCTCATAAGAAAACTATTTATAGAGTGTTGGGTATGTGTTATATATTTCCACGACTAGGTCCATGTGTTGTACATTTCAAAAGGTGCACCAGGGGGGGATCACAGGGGGAGCGGTAGCCCCCCCCCCCATCGGGGGGTTTGGAGGGGGGCGATAGGTCCCTTATACGGGGTTCGGCACAATGCCCCAGGAAAAAAAAATTATGCAGACCCAAATATGGTGGCCAAACCTACCCATGGTTTTGTGCATGGGTTTTGCACATGGTTTTGGGCATGATGATTTTTGCCCATAGTATCTTGCAGATTCGGTCAAAGGAACTACAGTTATGTTCTAATATAGGGTTAACGAATTGGGGTTTATGAATGCTTCAGCATGTATATATATGTATTGTAACATTGAAAGGAATATAATGAAAAATCAATTTGGTAGTCTTGGTTTTGGGGTCCATAGGAAAATATCTATGTATATTTGTTTTATGTTCTTTCCATTGTATGTTTTTCTATTTTAAGAATTCGTTTGTAAGGTAATTTCTATACAGGGTTAAAATCTACGTAGGGGAAGTTAGTGGAGGTTATTATGAGCATGCCAAAGAATAAAGGCCCTAGACAAGATGGTTTCACCATTGAATTCTTCTATGCACACTGGCCATTCCTCAAGCATGAAATACATGTGCTAGTAGAGGAATCAAGAGCCACAAACTCAATTCTTCTAGCCTTTAATGCCATGTTCCTCACTCTCATTCCTAAATTTTATAAAGTGAATGATCATTTAGGCCTCCACCCCATTTCTCTATGTGATTCCATCGACAAGATCATAATGAAGGTCATTTCCAACTATCTCAAGCCCATACTAATGGCTTTGATATCATCAGAGAAAACTGATTATTTTGGGGGAAGGAAAATGTTGGATCATATTATAGTACTCAAAGAAGTCATACACTCTTTGAAGTCCAAAAAGTTAGGTATTCTAGTAAAACTTGACTTATCTAAGGTGTTTGATAATATTAGTTGGACTTACATCATGTGCTTATATCCTTCATATCTTATGAATTTTGGATTAATTAGGTGGCCTCACTATTATCATCCCCTTTTTTCTCTATTCTCCTTAAAGGGCATCCCACTTGCACTTTTGACTCTTCAAAAGGCATAAGTTAAGGAGATACCTTATCTCCCTTCCTATTTAATGCCTCTTCCTATTAATGTGATTTGTACTAGGAACAAGATCCCTCCTCCAAGGGAGACTTCTTCCCAACTCTATGTATAAATAAGAGGCTCAAGTAGCCCAGAGAGAGAGAGAGAGAGAGAGAGAGAGTACAAGCAAGATTATGCCTTTTGTATTCTCAAGAAAGTTTTGTAGTCCTGTAAAGTAAGAATAATTTCTTAAATAATGGAAGAAATATTTTATTCAAACTCTTATCTTGGTTCTCCTTTAAAGACTCTAAGCATCCTTGGTCTGGGCCCACTGTAGGAACTTCAGATCCCTCATACTTATAATAGTGTTATGCTTTGCATTTGTTCAT
Organism: Pinus taeda; assembly: GCA_000404065.3. Classification (NCBI taxonomy): domain Eukaryota; kingdom Viridiplantae; phylum Streptophyta; class Pinopsida; order Pinales; family Pinaceae; genus Pinus; species Pinus taeda. The sequence goes on from APFE031151954.1 coordinate 19,952, forward strand.
TTTCTAACTTCAAATACATTTTTCATGGTTCTTTTGCATGGTTAAGCAAAAGATTCTCTGAAAAATTATTTATTATAGGTTATTTATGCAATCATTATTAATTTTAGCATTTGTGCAATTTCAAGTCTTCCTTCATTTTAATTCTCTTGGTGTTATAGACTTTGTTGTTCACTATTTGGCTGTGTAACTGGTTTTATATCTACAAGAAACACATAATTCTTTATTTCATAAGGATAAGCTTGAATCATGTTTCCTTTAGCTTTGATCAGTTTAATGTTATCACTTCCTAACATTTCCACAACTTTTCCTCACCTCATACTCACATTCTATCAAGTTTTGATGCTCATTGGATTTTCTTCTGTAGCAAACTAGAGACTCTTATGTTGAAAATAGCAACAAGAAATGCTAAAAATAGAAGTGCTAAAAGTAGCAGTTTGAGTACCAGTGTTGGATTGAGCAATAGGGAATGAAAAATAGAAGTGCTAAAAATAACATTCTATTTTTAGTAGTTCATGATGGATGCCTATTTTAGTTAGTCCCTGAACAAAAAATAGGAAGTAAAATTTGAATTTGGTCTTAGCAGCTATTTAAAAATAAATTAATTAATGCTCTATGAGTTAACTAGTTGTGAAAAATCAAACATGAAGTCTGTGTGAGGACATGCAACAGTTTCTCCATTAATTGAGGAATTTATCCATCAGTTAAAGAGATAATGATGAGTTCTAATTTGAATTATAATTAGTTGGCTCGGTTAACTGAGTCAAGTCTAGTTAGATTGATTTAAACAATTTGTTTAAATTAATCTGAGTTCATTTAGTTAATGCATGCTTGCATATAATTGTTGCACTTCAGATGACTGAAGATTCTCTCATGAATAACTCATGCATGTCAGTTCAGACAGAGTGTTGGGTCCCTATAATACTAGTGATTACCACATTACTATGGTAGTTGTATCCCTTATTAATATTGTTGTGCCCCTATTATCCCCATATTGTTATTACTGTGCCCCATAGAATCCCTCTATTGTTATTTTTGTGGCTTTAATATTATTATTGTTAGGGTCGCTAGTTATATTAGACTCTATTTAGAAAGGAGGTTTTGTCATTTGAATCATCCAAGAATTGTTCATTTATGTAATGTAAAGGAGGTTGCCCCCTTGAAGAGGCTGAATTCTAAGGCGTTGATCTATCTTTTCTATCTTCTCTTGAGCTAGTTTCAAAACATTTGGTATCAGAGCTTTGGATTCTAGGGTTTCACTGCTCCAAATAGGTCATCATGGAATTTTCGCTATAACATTATTTCTGCGATGTTTCAGAAGCTATAAAAAAAAACCATTTGAGAAGAAATTGCGCTAAACCTCAGGACCGAATTTAAAATCTTTTTGTGCCATATTTACGGAGATATGATCTGAGGAAGTTAATCTTTTTGCAGACTCCTGAATTACATTCAAATAGGTGACCTGGGGAAAATCATCATAACTTTCTCTATGAGCATTGGATTTAAATTTCGTAAGAAGGTACAAAAATAGGATGGACTTTAGTTTCTTGTATATATTTTTTAGAGCTAAAAGTCGAAACAGTGACTCGTGGCATGTCGTACAAGTTCACTCTGTTGAACTAGTCTATAATCATGTCACTGTGGGAGATTTGGCATAACTCTTCCTTGGAGAATCCAATTTGGATCAGATTGGTGGCATTGGAAAGAGGACACAAAGGGCTACTATAGGTCGCAATTTTAGAATTGGATGATTTGAAAGTACAAAGATACATTAGAGGCAATATCGAGCTCCTACAAAGTGAAAAAAGATGTGTAGATTCTTTTAAATTTTTGCTTAAGCTTGGTTTGAAAATTTATTTTGAGGAATTCAAAAGGCATAGTAGAGCATTATTATTGGTAATTGATGCCCCGAGGAAAGAAAATGCAAACACCTAGTAAGCAACCTGAAAGCAGTAGCATGACTCATGAAGAAGAGGAAGAAATGCTACATGATATATCAAAACTACAAGACCAAGTGCAACAAATGTCAGTCTCACAAAAGCTAATAGAAGCTAAGATAAATGGCATGGAATATAAGATAAAGGGCGTGGAAGCTCAAATGGATGGCATGGAAGCTAACATGGATGATTGGAAGACAGATTTGAAGACAGACATGCAAGAATTGAAGATAAATATGAATAAGTTGCTACAAGAAATGGTCACTAATGGTGAAAGGGTAGTAAAGGAAACTCATGATGAGAACAAAAGAAATGTTAATCATGATTCCATAGACCCTAATGTTGGATCGAAGACCCACCATATTCCAAAAATCGATATGAGGAAGTTTGATGGCAAGGATCCCGCAACATGGATATTACAGATGGAGCAATTTTTCGATCTCAATAATGTGCAAAACACACAAAAGGTATGTATTGCAACTTTATATTTGGAACCAAATCAGTTTGTATGGTATCAATGGCTTGCTCTCGTAAACAATTTATCACTTGGGCAATTTTTACGGAAGAATTGATAGCACATTATGAGGATACAAAAAGCAACACTTTTTTTAGCCAATTGATAAGTCTCAAACAAAAGGGTTCAATAATGGAGCACATTGAGGAGTTCCAAAAATTGAACATAAGGGTAAAAAATATTCCAGAGGAGCATAGGATTGATGTGTTCATAGGGACTTTAAAGGATTAATATCCAACATGATGTTCACCTTTGGGAACCTAATTCATTAGAGAAGGCATTCAGGTTAGCCAAAAAAATGGAAAGCAAAATTATCGCAACCAGGAAGCATACCACTCACAAATATAAAGATGGAAGTGTTGTTGCCCCTAACCTTCCACAACCTATAAGGTTGCCACCACAAAAATTGGAAGAAAAGAGAGAAAAAGGGCTTTGCTACAGTTGTGATAGCAAATACACTAAAGGTCATAAGTGTGTTGAGAAGAAATTATTCTACATAGATTGTGAAGAGGAAGAAGAAAAGGAGCAAGAAAGGTTAGAAGAAGAGGATATACTCCAGGAAAAAAGCCTAGATAAAGAAGAAATGGATCCAACCATATCTTGTAATGCATTGGCTAGAATTACCACTCCTCAAACCATCAAGATGGAAGGACAAATCAAGAAGAAAAAGGTAATAGTGTTGATTAATTCAGGAAGTACCCACAATTTTATTCATTATAAGATAGCAAAAGAATTGAATTTCTTCCTATACCCAGCACCAAAGTGTCAAGTGATGGTTGCAAATGGAGGAACGATAAATTGGTCTGGAAAGTGCCATAATATCAAGCTATCCATGGGAGAATATGTATTGAAAAGCCCCATGCTTTCCATTCCAATGGGAGGTGCTAATGTTGTACTAGGAGTCCAATGGGAGGTGCTAATGTTGTACTAGGAGTCCAATGGCTACAATCCTCGGGTACAATAACTTTTAACTTTCAAGAACTTTTCATGAAATTTTATGTGGAAGGAAAGGAAGTTTAATTAAGGGGTATTGTGGGGAAACTGAGAAATATAATAAGCTCTAACGGTATGAAAAAGCTTCTAAAAAATGAACAATGAGGTGTAATTTCACAATTATGTTCACTAGATGTTTCCACATCAAAATCATCTATTTCTCTAGATCTCCAAAAAGTCTTGGACAATCATTCCAAGGCATTTGAGACTCCCATAGGTCTCCCACCTATTCGTGATCATGATCATGCTATTCATTTGATTCCAGGAAGTGTTCCTCCAAACATCAGGCCGTACAGATATCCTATGCCCAAAAGAGTGAAATTGAACGTATGGTTGCAGAAATGCTAGAGGCTGGTATAATTCAACTGAGTCAAAGTTCTTTCTCTGCTCCAGTAGTATTGGTGCACAAGAAGGATGGATCATGGCGCATGTGTCCGGATTATAGGGAGCTCAACAGGCTCACTATTAAAGATAAGTTCCCCATTCCTGTCATTGATGAATTACTCGATGAATTGCATGGATCAATTTACTTCACCAAGTTGGATCTTCGTTCAGGATATCATCAAATTAGAATGAAGATTGAAGACATTCGAAAACAGCATTTAGAACTCATGAGGGTCATTATGAATTTTTGGTCATGCCTTTTGGCCTTACCAATGCACCTTCAACATTTCAAGGTTTGATGAATTCATTTTCAAACCATTCTTTAGAAAATTTGTGTTAGTATTTTTTGATGATATACTAATCTACAACAAGTCTTGGAAGGATCATGTTGAACATGTTGACAGGGTGCTACAACTATGGAGGAGAAACAATATATGCAAAAAGATCCAAATGTTTCTTTGGAGTACAAGAGTGGAATATCTGGGTCATATTGTATCTCATGAAGGAGTTAAGGTAGACCCTAGCAAAATTAAAGCCATTAAGGAATGGAAAATCCCACATCCATAAAGCATCTGCGAGGATTTCTCGGGTTAACAGGGTATTATCGCAAGTTTGTTAAGAATTATGGGAGAATAGCAGCACCTCTAACAACATTATTGAAGAAAGATGCATTTTCATGGACTCCAGAAGCAACAAAGGCCTTTGAACATCTTAAAGAGGCAATTTGCCAAGCACCGGTCTTAGCTACACCAGACTTCACAAAAACCTTTATTGTGGAATGTGATGCTTCAGGAAATGGAATTGGTGCTGTTCTAATGCAAGATGAAAGACCCATTGCTTTTGAAAGTCATCCGATCAAGGGAAAGTTTTTAAGAAACTATTTATGAGAAGGAAATGTTGGCAATACTACATGCACTTAAGAAATGGCGACCCTACCTAATGGGAAGACACTTCAGGTAAAAACGGATCATGATAGCCTTAAATACTTTTTAGAACAAAGATTATCCTCTGAAGAGCAACAAAAGTGGGTCACAAAGATGTTGGGTTATGACTTTGAAATCATCCTACAAAAAAGGGAAGCAAAATGTGGTGGCAGATGCACTCTCAAGAAAGGATGAGGATGTGGAAGCATTGTTGTGTGCCATTTCTATTATCCAACCAGATTGGATTAACGAAGCAAGGGAGGAATGGAAGAATGACGAAGAAGTGTGGGCACTTATTCGAAAGTTATACAACAAGATTCTAGTACGTCGGATACATTAGCTGGAAAAATGATTTGTTATGGTACAAAGATCGCTTATACCTCTGTAAGAATTCCCAGCTAAAACAAAAGATTCTTATGGAATTGCACACTTCTCCCTTAGGAGGGCACTCGGGATTTTTAAAAGCTTACCATAGGGTTAAGAAGGAATTTTTTTGGGAGGGCCTTAAATTAGATATTCAAAAGTTTGTGGCGGAATGTTTGGTTTGCCAGCAAAATAAAGTTGAAACAATTAAGACACCGGGTCTATTAAAACCTTTATCCATTCCAAGCCAACGCTGGGAGGAGGTTTCAATGGATTTTATCACAGGTTTACCCAAGTCCGAGGGAGTGTCATCAGGGTGGTAGTTGACAGACTTACCAAGTATGCACACTTTTGTGCATTATCACACCCATTTAAAGCCAGTACAGTTTCTACTGCATTTATGGAAACAGTTCAAAAGCTACATGGAAACCCAAAGATTATTGTAAGTGACAGAGATCCCATTTTCACTGGAAATTTCTGGACATAATTATTTTCTTGTCTTGGTACTCAGTTAGCTCATAGCTCATCTTATCATCCTCAATCTGATGGGAAAACTGAGATAGTAAACAAATGTTTGGAAGGATATCTTCGTTGCTGTGTATCTGATAAACAGACACAATGGGTCAAATGGTTGCCTCTGGCTGAATGGTGGTATAACACTTCCTTCCATGCAGTAACAAAAATGACCCCATTTATGCCACTTTATGGGTATCAACCACAATCCATCACATCATATTTAAGAGAAAATTCTAAGGTTCAAGTAGTGGAACACATCGAACATCAAGAACAAGTCCTCCAACTCTTAAAGGATTACCTCATGTTGGCACAGAATAGAATGAAACAACAGGCAAAACAACATCGCAGCGAAAGAAGTTTTGATGTAGGTGATTGGGTATTCCTACGGCTACAACCATATAAGCAAATGTC
>APFE031151954.1:43373-64194 GCA_000404065.3 Pinus taeda
TTTTTCCTTGATAGTCTTGGGGCATTGCCCCTGGATTTGCAGGTAGGACTAAAGGAGCATATCTAGCCATATTTGCAGGGATAAAAGGGGCAGCAAGAAGGAGTGGAACAGCTGGAACAACAGGGATCACATGAGTAAGGTGTGTTAGGGATGGGGGAGTGGGGAAACTACCTTGGGAAGTGGATGAAGAACTAGGATAAGCAGGGGTAGTGTGAGGGTGAACTGATGATTTGACAGGAGTAGGAATGTAGCTCTGCTGATTTGGCTCAGTATCTGAATCTGAGAGCTCCCCTAGCTGCTCTTACTTCTTTAAGATTTTGGGGATTAAATTGCGGTTTTCAAAGATAGTTGGGGGATTAGGGTCAGGATTGGACCTAGTGTAACGAGATTTCTTCTTTGGAGCCAGCTTCTGAGTTTTCTTTCCCTGGTATCTTATGATAGGATTTAAACAGGAAGCTTATTTCCTTTTACTTGGTAATTTGACATAGCCCCCAGTGGAGTCGCCATTGATGTTATCACTTAGGTTGTTCCCTCCTTCCTAAAGGGAATACGACCGAGGTAACCACTGACCAATCTTTTAGCTACAGGTTCTAGCGTACCTGCAGCGAGAGAGGGCTCTGTCTTTATATTTTAGCTTTATTGATGAATGGTTTTTAGGCTAGTTATAGTGTACTGTTTTGTTTGAATTTGGTGGGTTGGTGAATTCAGATAGAACTGAGATACAGATCATAGGACATTTTCTTCCATTGGGCAATGGAGTTGAGGTATTTGTGCTGCTGAAAGTAGATTTATGAAGGCAGAGTGTTGCTGCAGAGCAAGATAGGAATATGTGGAACAATTTACCAGATTTTTTGATGAAATTATGGAATTAGTGAGTGAAAGACAATTAAGAATCTTTCACTATGCTAAATAAAGAAACATGAAAGCATTGCTTAAGAGCAGTTAAGAATTCTCAAACAATATTCACCATGACAGAATTAGTTCAGACATGAGCAATTAAGAATTCATATCTATGGCTAATCTAGAAGAAAACATATTTAGAAATAGAGATTGAACATAGGGTGTTTAAAACAAATCCTAGGCTATTCTTTTTCTCTACTTACTAAGATTATGGAAACATCAGAATTGTGGAATACATAGAAAACACATACATAGTTTAGAGAAACTTATTGCTTCAGCAAATGACACAGGAATTCTGCAACTAAACAGAGCCATTCATTTCCATCTTCAGAAAGCTTAAGAACCAGGAATCTCCATCAACAATTTGTATTATCAAAATTGTCTCCAGAATACAATAGAGCTCTTCCGAAAGAATTACACTACAATCGACCCTCAATGCGTTATCTGAGGGGATATATATACAAAAGTAGGGTACAAAATATTTCAGTAGAGAGTTATTGTGCAATAAATTGCACCACGAACTCTCTTACAAAAAGTAAATGAAAACATAAATATAGCATTTAATGCTGAGATGGCTGCCATCTTTCTGTCAGACAGCTTTTGACTTTATGGCTCTGAAAAGTGGGCTGTAGCTGTGCATTTAACTCTGCATTAATTGAGCCTGCTGTCTGGGTGTGTTGGTGAGTCACCTGTATGGATGCTCCCTATGATACATGTGCTGATCTGCCTGCTGACCTGAAAACTTTGATTTTTATCAAAAAGGAAAAAAGCAATGTGGCATTATCTGGGCAAAATCTCCAGCATTGCTTGCAACCAATCAGCTAGAGGTAGCTGATGCCTCCTCATTTTCACTAGTGTTTCATCTGCCTCTGTATGTCTGTAGAAGTTTGGAGGGACTTCAAATAGATGATTTATTTCATGTTCAATAAAGAACATATTTTCTAGCTTGTCATAGATAGACTGCCCAGAGGGATGGCCTGCTTCTTCTGTGGAGCTGCTGGATGCTGTTACCTGATTTTCAACATAATTGTTGATCCTTGTTATATACTGATTATATGACAGCAGCTGTCCTGTGCCAGTCACTAGGCTTGGCAGTCCTTTGTCCTGTAGTATAGTCATTTTTGCTCTAAATTCATCAATCTCTGCTTTCATCTCCTGACATTTCCTCTCCAGAGTTTGAGTAAAATTCCTCAAGGTCAGTAACTTTTTGGCTGTCAAGATTGTATCTGTTCTGCTGCTTATTTATAGAGTTTCCAGTTCCTCTCTAGTGCGGTTATTGAGGAAATGTATCATTCTGGTGGCCTGCTCGGGCATTATTCCCAGGGCTGTCCTGGCTCTTTGTATTTCCACATGAGCCACATCTATCAGTTCAACCTGCTCAAAACTTGCCTGAATGGACCTCCATTGGTCCTGTATAGATTGGCCAATTTTGGCCCAAATAATCTTCTTTATTTCTGCTAGGGTTTTACCTAGCAGAAATTCACTTTCCATATTTTTTACTTTGGCCTCTAAGGCCTTTATTTCTCTTTGTTTCTCTGCTACTATCATTTTTTATTTATCATAACCGGTCTCCAGCTTGGCCAGTCTTTCCTTGGCATCATTTATTTCAGTTACCTGAGTCTCAAGCTCTTTAACAACTTTCATCAACTCCTCCATGCTCATGCTAGATTCTGCTACTGCTGTTGCTTCTGCTGTTGCTCCTGTTGCTGATGTAGCTGTGGTAGGTGCTGGAATAGCAGGAGGGGCTGCTGCTGCTTGTGTGGGAGGGGTAGGTCCAAGATTTGTTGATGTTTGAGGGGGCTGGGAGGCTGACTCCCCTTGCTTGTCCTGCAGTGCTTTCTCTAATTCTGCCTCCATTTGTAAGATTCTTTGGTTCATTACCAGAAGCAGCTCCATAGCATCATCTACTTGCTTTTCTTGTGCAAGTTCTGCTGTTTGAGGGTGAATGGTAGGAGGCAATTTTCCCTGCCTTCTTAGTGCAACAATGTCATCCTCTTTCTTCTTCATAAAGGCTCTAACACCCTTTGGATCCTTTGGGTCATGTCCCAAATCAATTATTATGTCCTCCAGAGTCTTTATTCTATTGTCCTTTGCAGAGGAAGACAACCTTTCAAAATCAAGCTGTCTGTTTGTGTTCTTCAGGGCTTCCTTTAGCTGATGGGCTAGCATTGCCCTGTCAGAAAGTGTTGCATACACCATTTCCCCAGTTTGTTTGTGCAGCTCAATCTGATCCATGGGTGTATGTCTTTGGAAAAGACCTCTAGGTTTGTTCTGTAGTAATCTGTTGGGGTCTTTGGATGTGGGACTTTAGGCTTCAGATGGGTGAAGATCATTTTTTCTTCCTTCAGATCATAGGCAACCATCAATCTTTGTTTTTTGGCTGGAGTTGTCTTCAAGAATTTCTCATAGAGCTCCACTCTCACCAATTCATTATGTGCCTTGATCTATATGAAGCCTTCTTTGACTGCAACTAGTTTCTTCCCCTGTTGTCTTGAGGAGGATACCTCTGTGGTATGCTGCTGGGCCTGTTCTAGCTGAAATGAGCTAGTGGCAGTCTGCTGGCTTGTTTTCCTTTCTCTACTGTGGCTTTCTGCCCGTTCTTCACTGATGTCTCCTTCTTCTGTTTCAGGGTCTATCCTCAGCCTCTTGGCCTCTAGTTGCTGTGATGACCCTGTTGGAGGTGTGACCTCCTCTCTGTCTCTCTTTTTTCCTCTCTCATCATTGAGAGGAGTCTACAAAACTGGGATTTGAGGTTGTTTAGTTTTCTCTGAAGGGGCTGGCCCTGATTGCTGATCCTTTGATGCGCTGGGCTGCCCTGTCTCTACCTGTTGTTGTTCATTCATCTTCTCCTTTCCCTTTGTTGTAGTTGTTGTTTTTGGAGCTTGCTGGGTGTCATGAACAGCTGGAGTAGTAGAAGTTCCTTCTCCTACTTGGACTGGTTGTTTGAACAAGACCTGTTGACAAGAATCCAAGTCAAGAGTTTTTTCCAAGTCTTTTACAGTCTGCTCCATTTTTTCTTCCTAAGTCAATTCCTCTACTATTGATTCAGGTACCCATTCATCTTGGTTGGCAAAGTGTTGTATTTGTGGGTATGGGTAATGCTTATAGGCCAGCAGCCTATACTTGACCCTCCTAGCACTGATGAAACCTTGAGGGTCATAAGGGACCCACTAGAAGCTTCGTTTGAGTTTGAGCTGTTGCCCTAGTATTTGATCAGCTTCTTGCCAACCATCTTCCTTGTTCATGAAAAATGGGCCTAGGTGGTCTCTGAACTTTAGGTTGGCTTTCTTCTTGGCACTGTGGAAGTGTGTCAGATCAGAGTTTATAAGCTATCTGTAGTATTCCAGGGCAAATAGCCTCATAAGCACATATTTTGGGAGCTTGTAGGGACAGAGCTCACAACCATAGATTCTGATGACTGTGTGATTTTGGTACAAGTACCAATCACCTATCTTGTAACTCCTGGATAGCTGCAAGATTTTCTGCATATCCTTGGACAATTTGATAGGAGGGGTCCTCTTTAAGAGGCATGTGACTGGATACACAAACTGGTCAATAAATTCACAATATGAGTAGGGAGAATTCTGGACTTGGTGGAAGACTGAAGACCAGAAGATGACAGACCTCCTTTCTCCCTGTGAGTCTAGCTTCTTGATTGGGCACTGGAAGCAATCTGTCTGGTAATACATAAATAGGTGATAGATGTATGATGAATACTTAAATATTGCCTCCCTCTTCAACCTTGACAATTGGTCATGTATCTTGTTGGCAATGTACTTGGAAAAATTGTACTTCATAGCAGGAGGCTTCTCAAGGCTATATGCAGACAGCATGACCAGCACAGTTTCATCAACATGCTCATTTGTGGTGAACCCCAGCACATAGGTTAGCATATCCACCAGCAGCTTGCCTACCTCATTGAAATCTGCATAAGAAAGAGGAGGTGGCCCAGAAGGTTGGCAGTCTGCCTTCATGAATTTCCTGGCTATTGCAGCTATGTCTGTGCTAGAGAGCTTGGAGCCCTCATCTAGCAAGTAGTTAATGGAGAAAGGGTATAGCAGCTGGGTCTGCTTGTAGTTCAGCATTTGGTTGATGGAATCTGGTGTTATATAAAAGAGGATGCTCCCAGATGGAGACTTCACAGCTCTGAGTTTATGGTCATAGTTTTCTGCACAGAGGTGGATGACTTCAGGGAAAATGTTCACAGAAGGCAGGAAGTAGGTGGGCAGATTGGATTCCCAGATACCATACAGGTCACTGTTGTCCAAGTGACTATTCCTTAGCTGGAAGTAAGTTTGTAAGTGATTCCTCTCTGCCACAAAGTCTGTAATGAGGAAATCACTATCCACCAGTGGCATAGCTTCCAGTTCTTTGCTAGGTGGATTTACAGGAGCTACATCCAGAGCAGCTGGAGTGGCCATTGTCTGGTTTTAACTGGATGTTTTACTGGATTTTCAAGTTTGGTACAAAGGTTGAGGAATGCTGACCAAGTTTTGTTTAGCAGTGAGCAGCTTGACAGTGTAAGGAGGCTCTTTGCAGGTTCAATGAACTGTGGGGCACTCTGTTTTGAAGAACCAGAGCGTGTTGAGCTAATTAGCTGGTTACTTGCAGGGAATTTCTATTAGCAGGGGTGAGGGAACTGCTAAATTAGTTTTCTAGCCGGTAGCTCGGCTCCTTCAATTTATTTTGTGGTGAATTTTACAGAGGGGCACGGGTTTCTTCAAGATTTTTTGTCGCGCAGGGGTTTCACTGGCTTCTTAAGTAAATTTCAGTGGTCAATTTATCAATGGGGAGTTTTTAACAGAGTTCTTATGCAGGAAATTAGGATAGCAAAGGAGAACAGTGGGTAAAGAGGATGCCTGCGGCAAATACCTGGTTTTTATGGCGTAGGAGGCGTTTGACCCGGACGAATTGCAGGTGCTCGGGTTGACAATGGAGGCGGAAGCAACTTTGGCGGTTAATTTGGCGTTTTGACTGTTGCACGTCGATTTTTCATGCCGAGGAGCTCCGGAAACTATGAACAACAATGACCAATAACGGCTAATTCTCATCTTTTTATGCATTTTTGGCATATTGGCGCCTTTTTGGTGATGACATCATGCTGACGTCATCATGGGCCCAGGTACGGATGGGTGACGTGGCAGCTGACGTGGGTGCCCAGGTGGCAGTGACACGGTGGCAGGGTGGACAGGCTAACGGGTGACATGGATGCGACGTGGAGGCATGGTGGCGGCAAGGAGGGGTGACGTCACGCTGACGGGGGCGTGACGTCAGCGCGGGGAAGAGGTGGTAAGTGGTTTCCCCGGAAGGCCTGACGGCGGTAAGTGATATTGAGGGGGGGGGCAGCGAACACAGCGGGAGCCCGACGCGTGGCTGGGGTACGGCGGCAATACCGCCAATCCCCCGGACGCAAAAGGTCGGGCGACTTGTCCATGAAAATGACCGCCCACCGTTGGATGGGTGGGGCGGATGATTGGACGATGGGCAGCGATTTCGATACAGCGGCGCATTAAGGCGGGGGGGACCCGCCCATTATTTAAATGGGTTTAAATAAATTGCGCGCGGGGGGGTATAAAACATTAGGATATGGGTTTTATGGGTTAGGCGCATATATTATAAAATGTTTTGATTTAAAAACTTTATAATAAAGTGGGTTTAGGGCGGAAAAAAGGGGTGAATGGGTTTAATGAGGGCGGGGTTTAGGATTTTTTATTTTTAACCATAGTTTCTTGGAGAAAACCATAGTCTAGGGACAAAAGGGGTTAATACCAACCCCAGATAGGTTAATATTTCCCCAAGGAAGGGCTATATAGCTATAATGCTAGGGGGAGGGTATTTATAGATATTTTTTTGGGAAATTTTTCATAGATTCTAATAGAATTAGGGAAGGGGTGGAATTAGGGGAGCGGAGCTAAATAGTACATTAGTGGTTAATATGGCTTTGTGAGGTGAGTGAAGGGGTAAAGACTGAGTTCTAAGGGATAAAACTTAGAATTTGAGAATAAATGAAATGATAAGAAAGATTATTTACACAAAAAATGTGGCTTCTTTTCATGTTTAAACATCATGGTTTGACCCAGTAGCTTGCCATGAAGTAAAGTGGAACTAGACACTTGAGCAGATCTCAAGGCCCTTGGGGGTGTTAGTAAATGAAGTTTGGGGAAAAATGGGGAAATTAGACATGCTTCCAATGCTTGTCCTCCACTCTCTGCTTCTGAGGCCAATACCCTGAGTGGCATAAGTCTTTGCACTTAATAAGACAATTGGTGATGGCCCTCCATTTCAGCAACCTTGCACTACTTACCCATCCTAGTAATCCTAACATTTTTTCTTCATTTAAAGTGGGTGCACTTGAATTAGCAGACACTGATTGTCCTCTTTTTCTTTTGACTACCCTCCTATCTAAAATTTACCCTTATTTCTTCCAAGGACCCAGATTAAGCAGTTGGGAACCTTCATTTCTCTACCTAGCTAGTCATCTGCCAAGTTTGAGTTGTTTTGACAGGGAACATTCTCTATTCTGCAGCAAGCAATTTAAACATGGCATGGTCCAGTTTAGACTATTGGGCCATCCATCAAGTATGATTAGTAGCAGTATTTGGAGAGCATGGTACTGCCCAAAATATAGTAGTGGCATTTAGACTAGCCACTTTCCTGGTCTTTAGTTTGGGGTTCATTTTCATTTTTCTCTTTGACCATTTGATTTTCTTGCCTTTTGATTATTCTTTTAAGGCATACCCTCTTTTCATTTTTTAATTTTCATAGCATGTACACAAAATATGGAACCTTTGCAGCCTACAATGATGAAGATATTTAGCCCTTCCACTGTCAATCATGAAAGATGAAACCTATTGGTATAGGAACCTAACAGATTCTTTAGGGTATGAAACAACACTTTTAGGGGTTAAAGAGCCCTTGGTTTATCGACATATATGATTGGCATTGCAGTGCCCAAATATGTCTATAACACCTAGCGATCTTTATTTCTTTTTATTTTCCCTTTCTTTTTTCTCCTGGGATGCCTTAGAGAGTTTTTCAACCCTGAAGTTGGCCTAAGATGCCTCATAGAGGTTTTCATCCAAGAATTTTCATTTTTAATTTTGTTTTTCAAATTTCTAGGAATGTTGTGGACTAGAAGCTATGAATCTCCCAATCACATTTAATTCTCTGTTGATTGAACTGATAAATTATTCCTTGGATAGAGGTCTTCTATATAGCTTCAACCTATAACCATTTAGAAGTAAGGGAACACATTCGTCATCAATGGTTTTGATATGGACAGATCCATTTTCACGACACTTTTCTACTAGGTATGGACCCAACCATCTTGTAACTATCTCCCCTTTAAAATACTTGAACCTAGAATCATATAACATTGCCCAATCCCCTTCATGAAAATATTTTCCGTGATATTCTTGTCATGCAATACCTTCCTTTGTAGTTGTATGACTTTAGTGTGTAAGAGAGATCGCATTTTGAGCTCATCTAAGCCATTCAGTTAGAGCAACCTTTCTTTTCTGTGTTGTGGTGACATCTAGGTCCAACTGAGCCGCCATTCTCAAAGTGTTACATTCAAACTCAATAGAAAGTAGAGCTTTCTTCCCATAAACCATGTCATACAGAGTGAATCCAGTTGTGGTTTTCCAAGTGGCATTGTAGGCCCAAGTGGTCTCTGCTAGTCTCTCTGCCCAATATTTCCTACTATTGTTAACAACCTTGGTGAGTATGCCCTCCAACTCTCTATTTGTGACCTCTAATTGCCCATTTTCTTGAGGGTAATAGGTAGTGGATGTCTTTTTCTTTATATGGTGCTGCCTCATGATATTTTCAATAAAATTTGATGTGAATTGTTCTCCTTAATTAGTGACTACCTCCCTTGGATACCCAAACTTGTATAAGATGTCTTCTCTTAAAAATTATACCACTTTCTGCTTAGTCGTTGCTTTGATTGTATTTGTCTCAACCCACTTTTTTAAGTAATTAGTGCACATAATGATGTACTTTTTCTGTCCTAATTGTGGATCAATTAGCCAAATGAAATCCATGCCCCACTTGTCAAATGGATCTAAGGCCACTTGAGGTTGAAGGGGAATTTCATCACTAGGTGTGGGTTTTCCCATCCTTTGGCACTGATTACATCTAGTGGTATATCTCCTTGCATCTTGATGTAAAGTGGGCCAATAGTAACAAGCCTATACAATTTTAAAGGTTTTCCTTTTTGCTGCAAAATAACCTCCACAATTCCTATCATGACATCCTGAGAGGATTTAAAATACCTCCTCTTCTCTTGCACATCTCCTCAATATTTATTCTAGTCCCAATCCAAAAAGATTGCCCCAATGCAAGTGAAAGGACATCATTTCCTTACAATCTTGCTTTTCTCCCTAGATGATAGATTAGGAGGGAACCTCCCATCATCCAAGTAGTATTCTATGTCATCAAACCAAGGAGAAAGCATCGAGATGGAAAAGAGGTTTTCATATGGTAGTTGGTCATCCACCATCTCTTCATCACTTGTAGGCAGGGTTAACCTAGACAAAAAATTTGCAACCATATTTTCTTTCCCTCGTTTGTTAATAATAGTCTAATAAAGCTATTGTAACAACAAAAACCATCTAATTATCCTTGCATTAACATCGGGTTTGTTCATCAAATATTTAATGGTTGCATGATCACTATGAATTTTTTTTGGTACCCAGTGATATAGGGCCTAAATGTGTTTAAAGAATGTACTACAGCTAAGAGTTATTTTTCAGTGAAACTGTAATTCAAATCAGATTTAGGCAAATTCTTACTAATGAAGTAAATAGCATAAGGAAAATTATCCTCTATTTTTCTCAAGTCTCTCCCCACAGCTTTATCTGTTGCATCAATATGGCTATGGAAAGGAAATGCCTAGTTGGGATCCCTCAGGACGGGTGCAGTGGTCAACTTTTCTTTTAGCAATTCAAGGGCATCTTGGCAACTGCTGGTCCAAAAAAAAATATAAATATTTGGCTAGTAAACCAAAAGAAGGTGAAGCCACTTTACTAAAGTATTTTATGAAACTCCTATAGTACCCAACTAGTCCTAAGAAGCTCCTGACATCTCTTTACTTCTAACAGGTAGGGACCCTTTTGATGATGGCAATTTTTTTTGTGTCTACCTTTATCCCTTCCTTGGATATGGAATGGCCAAGGACAATCCCCTCATTCATGAAGAAGTCACATTTCTCAGGGATTAGAGAGACATTCATCTCAATGCATTTCTTCAAAACCTTGCACAGATTGGAGAGAGCTTCATGGAAGTCACATCCATAAAGAGTGAAATAATCCATGTATATTTCAACAAAGTCATGAACCACTTCTGAAAAAATACTCAAAAATTCCCTCTGGAAAGTAGCTAGGGAATTTCACGAACCAAATTGAAGAACCTATAAGGAAAGATACCCCAAGGACATTTGAATGTGGTCTTATCTTGGTCTTCAGGGTTGATTTGGATTTGGTTGTATCCACTGAATCCAAGAAGGATAATAATTTCTTCCTTGTAAGGCCATCTAGGACTTGGTCAATGAAGGGCAAGGGAAAATTATCCTTCTTTGTAGCCTTGCTGACTTCCCAATAATCCATGCATATTCTCCACTTACTATTAATATTAGGAATAACACAAGAGGTGACACCCACTCACTATCTGAAATGGGGTGTATGAATCTTGCATCTAGTGGTTTTTGCAGTTCTTCGTTCACAATGTCATTAAGTCTTGGGTTCAAACATCGCTGTGGTTGATGCATAGGCTTGCATCCCTCCTTAATGTAAATATGGTGAGTACAAACCAAGGGATGCACACCTTTCATTTCCTTATAATCCCAAGAAAAATCATCTAGGTGTTGCCTCGACACTTTGCAAAATTTTTCTTTCTATTTGGCCGAGAGAGAAGGATTGATATTTAAGGTTCTATATGGGACAAATTCTACAATATTGACATAGTCTAGACTTGAGTCAATAGGGCATAAGTCAGCCCAAGGATTAATCTCGGATTATTTCATCAAATCATCAATTGGTATGGGAGTGGGAGGTTGATTCCGAAAGATGTGGTCAATGAGATCATCTTCATTAGGTTTCCTCCTTCTTGTAATAATATCCAAAGTACAAATTGGGTGGGGCGTGGTGTGAGACATTTCATCTTCTTCGTCCTCTTCTAACTACAAGGTTAAGTCATGCTCAATAAAAATTTGAACAGGAGGATACAATTCCAACTATTTAGGCAAATCTCCATTCTTAATGGTCATATTCCCAGCCCTACAACTCATATAATCATCAATAGTGGCTAATCATGGCCTTCCCAAGATGAGAAGATAGCCATAAACTTGGTTTTGGGCTTGAGAACAAGGAAAGAAGTAGGATACACCCAAGATTCAATGGAGACAATGACATCTTCAACAGCTCCCTTAGGAGCTACTATAGATCTGTCTGCAAGTTGAAGCACTGTGATGGCCTTCCTCAAATCCCCTTCAATATTTATATTTAGCATGGTTTCCTTAGTCATCACATTGATTGTAGCCCCAAGATCAATCAGGGTATTAGGGACTATAAGTCCATCAATGTGCACATATACTACACAACTTCCAAGGTCTAGATATTTCATGAAGATCACCCTCCCAAGCATCAAATCAAATAATTTCACAATAAAATTTATGGTGGGGGTGTCTCTTTTTCTTCTCTCGGGATTTTTGAAACATTTCTCCTTGATGAGGTTATTGTAGATGGGAACATATCTAATAGCTCGGAGAAGGGGTATCTTAACACACAAATTCTTCAATTCTACTAGATGTTCAACCTCTTCTAGGGTGTGCAACCTAGGGTGGATAAACCTCTCAAGAAAAGGAGGTGGATTGAATTGAGGAACACTCTCTTCCTTCTATTATTCAATATCTTCAGGTGGACAAGGTGGCTGGTTATCCCAAATCGAAGCTTGATCTCCTAGATTTGTACATCATAAATAGGACAAGATTTATCTCCACTGTAGACCATTATTATTGCTTATTGTTCATGTTAGGACTTGGTTGAGAAGGCATTTGAGGTTTCTTAGGTGGATTAGGATGAGTGAGATATGGTTGAGGTTAGGGTGGAGGTAGTAAAGTAGGGGGATTTTTAACTTGAGGCCTTGACCCTTTTGATTGGTTTCCCCATTTAGAAGATTGGGGTGGATATGAATGAAAAGGATGGTTGACAAGTTGAGGAGGATATGGAGGAGCATAAGGCCAAGAAGGAGGTGCGGACTAGGATGGTTGAGTGGAAGAGTACCAAGGTTGCAAGGGTGCATTCTAATTTGGATTATAATAAGAGTACTATGCACCTTGAGTTCCTTGTTGATATGGTTGTGGTCCTTGAGGTCTTCTTTGATGGATGAAACAAAGGTTCTCTGACCCCCCTTATGCCCCTAGATATACAACTTTTAGTCTTAGAAAAGAAGGCCATTTATCTGTGTCATGATTTTCTTCATAGAGAAGGTAGACCTCTATGACATTCAATGGGTACTCATTCCTAGGATTTCGTTTGGTGCATCTAAGGTATAAAATGGCTAGTGACATTTATTCTTTCTCCTGTTTTCTTTTGATTTGCATGGTATCCATTTGAAATGCAAAGGTATGAAGCATTTTTCTCTTGAGATCCTCCAACATGTTACCTATCTCATTCTTAATGGATGGTGTTGAGGGAGTGGAGCTAACCAAGCCTTGTCTATCCCTATCCCTTTTCCTAGTAGCCCTAGGGTGATTCTTGAACACAATTTTGATGTAATCATAGGATAACGAATAGATATCTCCTCCAGAAAACATTTTGAGGGTTTCAAACATATCCTCCCTGACCCCTTGGAGAATAAATAGCATGACTGACATAGGATCAAGGGTACAGTTAACCCTCCTGTTATCGGGAAAGCTAATGTCCATTCAGAGCTACTAGTCCCACTAAGACAGGTAGCTATCTTAGAAACAAACAAACTAAAGTCACTTGTGTTTTCCTTTATGAGAAGTAGAAGAGAGAGGAGCAGAGAGTACCAACCTCAGTCTTTTGCTTGGCTCCTTGTTTGTTTCCTCTCCCCTTTGAAAGATCTTTATTGCTCCTTCCTCACTTGTCCCACTTCAAAGAAAACCTATATAGTCAAAGAAAAATAATACCATCAAAGCATAAAGATCTACAATCATAAACAATATAGGATCATATATATTTTGACCATACAAATGCATATATCAACTCAAACATACAAGAGTATGGAGGAAAACTCAAATAGCTTTATTGATAGAAGTAGTAGAAGAGAGGATTACAACCCATTGATCTGACCCAGTGCCATCCTCCCAGCATGAAAGCCCTTCTTCACCTCATGAAAATCTAGATCACCCAACACTATGTTGTTCCACAAAGAAACCAACACCACTTCCATACAAAATACCAAATTGCTGCCTATGGATCTCTAGGATGAGGGATCCATATATAGATGTTTGCAGGTGGGTGAGTCAGCTTATGGGATTTTGATTAGTGCCCTCTCTCTAATAGTTCTTGGTTCCACTTGGAGATTCATGATCTCTTACTCATCCCTGGGCGAATTTAGAGAGGCAAGTGTCAAATGGGAAGTTTCTAGAAGATTCTCTAGCTTTCCACCTAGCCAACTGCCTCTTCCATTTGTCTACTCTCACTCATCGCACCCTACAGAAGGGCTTTTCAGTATGCATCGCACTTTTTTCATGTGGCAGGTGAGATGCATCGTACCCTTAGCACTGAGCAGTCTGTATGGTCCAGTTTTGACTAGTTCTGAGTCGTTTGTCAGGGAGAACTTCTGGGAGATGATGTAATCAACTAGCCTTCCTCCTTTAGGGTATGAAACAAAACTTTTAGGGACATAGAAGCCCTTGGTTAATGGACATACGTGTTTGGGGTTGCAGTGCCCAAATATGTCTATAACAGTTGCCCCCTAAAGTATGAGGTCGTAAATATTCTGATGTTGGGTGAAATGCTTTATCATGAGGATCTGAGGTTTTTCGAACTGGAAGGTGACCTGTAATAAGATACAATACAATACATTATCTTCATAATATTTTCATGATCTAGCGAAGGCGGGCATTCCCATGCTCAACTTTATAAATTTATTTTTATGTACATAGAACAGACAACCGTCTATGTGGCAGACTGATGATTCTGGTAGAGCCATCATCCTTTGGCTTGGATGATTATCTATGCAGCAATGATGTACATTTGATGTTTTTATTTTCTTGAATATATCGTAGCCCAGATGGATGAAACTAGATTCAGGGTCTTCAAAACGCATTCAATCTTTGCCCGAAGTACAAGTCAATCCATGTGAAAATATGTTCTAGCGTTGAACATGGAAAGACATTCCCTGATTACTAGCCAATAATGTAAGCCATTAACGGGCATGAGAGGAATCATCGATAATGATATTGACCCTCAAGGTACTGTAGTACAATTCATGTGGTGTGAATACATGAGTCGATGTCGAACATCACGCAAAATCTTTCGGTCGAAGGCCATTAATGTAAACTTGTCACTGGAGGTGAGAGACTTTCCGTTGAGGCATGCAAGCTTCAAAGTACTGAAAGGGTTTTTCCTAGGTCGACTTCTTGGATAATGAGCTGATGTCGACAAGAAGTGACCCATCATAGGAGGGAATTAGTGAATCCCACATCTATGACACAGAATGGAGCAAATGATTTTTGGAGGTGAAAACGATCTGATGATACAAGGTTCAGGGTGGCAGTCATGAAAAAATGAAGCATGAAGCTATTACAGTGGATGAGACACAAACTGGGTCGATGAATTCTCTAAGAAACTTATCTTGAACATATCGGCGAAACTAAAATGGATTGGTAGCATTAACCCCAAAAATGGATGGTACGGTGGACCAATGGTGATATGATCGGTGAACGGAATAACCCAACCCGACTCAATCATGGTGACAGAGTGAAAGTTTCATGTTCAAGAGTGACCTGCTATCAATAAAGTTTCTTCAAGTTTTCTTCCCAAATTTTCCCCAGTCATTTCTAACTAGTACCTCTTTATTTTTGTCAAGCTTGAGGAGGATAACATATGCTTGTTCTATAATTTGCCCTTCGGGAAAACCCATCGCTGTGCTTTAACGAGCCTAGCGACAGTGAAACTCACTCTTGCCTGCATGGACAAGTTTGTCGCTATTGTTTTAACAAGTTTAATGACAAAGATAACTCAATCCTTTTCAATTTTAGAGAGTCTGAAAAAGGGATGGAAAGGAAACTCTAGTATTCCTTTTTCGTAATATAACCCCTTAAGTCCGAAAAATTGTAAATAATACGAAAGGGATGAATTTTCAATAGTTTTAACGAGCCGAACAAGACAAGCATTCGATCTTTTTGTGTAATGATCCCCTAGGTCCAAAAATATTAAAATCTAGAGGAGGGATAACACTTATGATCGCTTTAATGAGCTGGAGAGGCAAATTTCTTGGCAATATTTTCATATTTTACGAGTCAGATAAAAAGAGTTTAAAGGAGACTCATTTTTTGAGGAACGAGTGATATTTTCAAGTAGCAGCTGGTTCCAGGTGAGGTTTAGAACTTTTCAATCACGGCAGTGTAAAGAAGATGGCTAATAGAATCACTCGTCATAGTTGTTCCTCAAAATGGGTAAACAATCAAATGGAGGCATATGATCGGCTAAAAAAAGTGGAGGTGATGGTAAGAACACGACCAAGGCTCAAAAGTTGATGATAATGCGATCACAATGGTTATTTACTGAAGGTGGATTCATTTTTTAATAAGCTTAAACTCTGGTGGAGCATATGCTGATTGCTAGGTTTATTTTTTAACAAGCTTGAACTTTGTGTAAAATTGCTCGTGCCAGTCGTATAGTAAGGAAGTCTCATCGATAGGTTCATTTTTTATGGAGCTTGCTCCATTCGAAAATTTGCTCCAGATCCTTTCATTATGCAAGCTAGGAACAACCAATCCTATGAGTTTAAAGGGTCAAGAACCTACAAACTAAGAAAATAAATGGTCGCTTGTCATTTGCATGCAAAAAGGTTTGCATGCCCCTAGGTATAATGAAATAGAGTTTCTAGGTTACCATTCAATTTGTAGACAAAACCCTTCCTTGGCTCTGTCAAGAAAGGCATACCTTCTGACAGAGGAATATTATTCCAGTCTAATTCCATTTTCCTAAATGGACGGTTGTGTGAGACTAGTCATATTCCTACATGGAAACCTACCTTATAACTGGGGTTTTCCTGCCGAAGCAGACCAAGGTGCATGCCTCCTGGGTTTCAGTCACAATCACCGAATCACTTGTGATCATTAGGTGGAAGAACTGGAGATTGATGAGACATTCCTTGATCAAAAAGACCAGATAGTGATGGCACTTGATGATTATCTATGTGTGAATTGAGGAATGAAAGCTAGTTTATGAGTTGGACCACTCTGCCTTCATGCGGAAAACACATCACTCGAAAGAGTGAGGAAACAATAGCTCCCATGCTATAAATGTAGTCACACCCAAGGAGTAGATTGTAATCTAAAGGTCCTTGGACTACCATCACATTCAGATAAACGGTTTTCCTTATCAAAGTTGCAGGCAAATTTGGAAGGATCCCTAATGGTCAACTGGTTCCTTTGTCGAAGCCTGTCAGATTTCACATCTCAGGTAGAAGTGATGGCAAACCAAGCGCTTTCCAAGAAGTTGAGGAGAGGATACTCACAGAAGCCCCTTCATCTATGATAGTACCGACCATGACCATTCTATAAGCTTGTAATATGATTCAAAATGGTACATTAGACGGTAGATGGGGTCTACCTAGTAGAATCCAGTAGAAGGAAATGACTAGGTTGCTTCGAGGTGGGACCGAATAAATAGTCGGATACATCTCAGATGAACTTCCTTCCTATGGTAAAGGAATGGGTAGATTGCCCCCATGTTCATCAGAGTCTATGTTTACGAAAAGAATTTGAATGGTGTCATTCTCATTCTCTTTGGTGACTGTATCATCTGAAGGTGGATCCTCTAAAGACGAGATTGGGTTGACTGCCATCTCAACCTGTTGACTTTGGTCCAAGGTGGACTCAGAGGGTTTATCTTCAATGATAGGTGCTTCAACCGACAACAAAGGTGTGTCAACCAGATTTTCAACTAGTGATGGACTCAGCAAGAGTTTCTTGTATCCAAGAGGAAGCCGTAGCAGTGAAGTAGGACAGTTATCCAAGACTCTTTTAGCTTTGTCTAGGAAGGGACAATGGTGGATGGCATGATCGCCTTCACACAGTCTACAAGGAAATTTATATCTTCCTTTCTATCCATTAACTTCGTTTTCACTAGTTGACGGTGTACTCTCAACATGATCGTCAGAGGTTGACGACATCAGATTGTGCAATCGAGGAGACCAGTCACTTAAGGTCTGTGGGATGAAAGGACAATCTCGGTGATAGTGGTATCCTTTACAAATGACACATGGAGATTTAGGTTTGGATGGTACAGTTTGTGGATTATCATTGGACGATGCCTGGTTGCCCCCTTTTGTCATTGGCTTCTTCTTCTTCTTCTCCTTCTCTTTCTTCTTCTTCTCAGTTACTTGGTTTTTAGTTTTACCCGCTTTACCAAGTGAAGAGGAAGAAGGAGAGGGAGAAATAAACGAATTAGAAGGTTGGGGGGTAACTTCAATATCATCTGGTTGCTGATGTGATTGCTCAGGAATCATGGTGTTTTGAATGACAGAGGTCGAGAAAAGCCATACCGACAGGCCAATTGTCAGTCCTGGAAGGGACAATGTGTTGGCATTATGATTCTGGTATGGCTCTATGATATAGGTGTTGTACTTGATGGCAACTCACTCAAGTGATCAGGCTCTCAAAATGATGGAAATTAAGAGCCTCGCAGGTGAATGGTTCAAAAGGTGCGGACCCGCAGGTTCCCCATACAGGAGGTGCGGTCATACTCGCAAGTTACCTGTTTAATAGGTGCGGACCCCAGTGCACACACTTCAAGGCAGTAAAGCACGCTCATGTGGGGTTTTCTTATATTTGGCTCGTGGTATTTAGCCCACCGTTCTTGATTCTATGGTTTTGGCCCATGGTATTGCTTTATATTATTATTATTGAGCCCCTTGTTTTTGGGCCCCTTGTATTGGTTATCTATGGTATTGATCCATGTTCTTAGGAAGAGCTTGCCTATATAAAGCAAAGGAGATCACTTGGCTAAGTATCTTTTTCAAATTGAATATCTTAAGATCGGAAATATTAGGTTATTGTTTAAAAAGCTTGATCTATATAAAAGAGAAGTCAAAGGCGAATCTATGAAGGGTGATCTCTTAAGTGCATGATCAGATCTGGGTATCTGACTATTGGTGGCACACTAGGAGACTGCCATTTCAGCCCTAATCAGAGGTACGTAGGTGATTAACAGTGCAAGCGCATGGGTACGCAGAAAAGAAGAAGGAGAAGTGCATGGGTACTCAGAGCAGAAGAAGGCGTAGTGCGTGGGTACGCAGTGCGACAGAGGTTCAGGTGCGTAGGCACAAGGAAAGTACACGGTGCTCCAGAAGCCACAGGTGCGTAGGTACACGACGCGATAACATCTGTGGGAGCGTGGCTACAGTAGCAGTATGCGGTGCGATAGTATCTGTGGGTGTGTGCCTACAGTAACAGTACGCAGTGTGGTTGAAGAAACGATGCGTGGGTACGCGGTGAAGCAGAAGGGTCTCTGCGGGTATACGCAGGGGAGCAGAAGGTGAAGTGTGTATGCACGCAGACCAGAGAAAGAAAAACTACGTATCTGTCTTAAGACCTTTTGTTGGCTGAATGTTTTTTGTTGATAAGGTGTTCTATGTCTAGTTTACTGTTACTGTTGATCTGGTTACTGTAGTTGACTGGGTGATTTTCTTGTACTTGATGATCTCTTGATGTTTATGGATCCAGTTTGAAAATTTATGAAAAGTGTTCCTTGAAAGAAAAGAATTAGGGGGTTGTAGCTCCCTTCCAAGAGAGACTGGAAAACGAGAGAGAGTTGTAGCTCTCTGCAGGTTGCAGCCCGCGTACTGGTAAAGGACTACACCAGTACAAAATCATTGTAAAAGAAGTTTCTAATTGAAAGAAGATAGAGACATATTGCAGCAGGTGGTTTTCACCCACATTGGGTTTCCACATTACATCTGGTGTTCTTTGGTGTGATTATCTGTTTTCTTTGTTCATGCTCATTATTTTATGGTACTGACATGCAAAAATAATTCAAAGTGTAATTAAGGAAGATTTATTAAAAGAACTTGATAATACTGATTCACCCCCCCTCCATCAGTATTATTTCCAACAATTGGTATCGGAGCAGGTCCTTCTGAAGGAGCTTGATCGCTTGAAGGAAGATCCATCATCATGAGCAAATATGAGAGGGAAGCATCAATCAGGCCACTGATTTTTTATGGGAAAAACTTCGTATATTGGAAGGTAAGAGTTACTGCCTATCTTCAATCTTTGGGTACTAAAGTATGGGACATCATAGAAACATGGTATACTTTTCCATCAGCTACTCCTACAGATCCAGCAGAGAAAAAGAAATATGAAACAAATGCAAAGGCAGTCAATGCTCTTCTAGGATGCCTATCTCAATGAGAATTTGTGAAAGTTATGCAGTATAAATCCGCAAAAGAAATATGGGACAAGATTGTTCTGAGCTATGAAGGAGATGATCAGGTAAAACGTGCAAAACTCCAAACTCTCAGAATTCAGTATGAAAATCTCAGAATGTATAATGATGAAAGTGTGGCTAACTATTTTCTCCGTGTAGATGAGATTGTTAATTGTATGAAAAATTTGGGTGAAGAAATAAAAGAAGTTGTTGTGGTTGAAAAAGTTCTGAGATCTTTGTCACCTAGGTTTGAATCTAAAGTTTCTGCGATAGAAGAAAAGGAAAATCTCCAACATCTTAAAATGTCACAACTGCATGGAATTCTAACTGCTTATGAAATGAGGAAAGGAGGTCCTTCTGACAGGAGAGAAGCTACCTTGAAGGCTTCAGGCAAAGGAGAGTACTATGAATCAGGAGAAGAATAAGAATCAAATTTTGTCAGAAATCTTCAATGAGGTACTGGACGGTTCAGAGGTAAGCTGCCCTTCAAATGCTTTGCTTGTGGAAGAGTAGGTCACTATGCTGCCAAATATCCTCATAAGGATAAGATCGACAAGGGAAAGGAACCTATTAGATGGAACAAGAAACATAATGCAAATAAGAAGAGCTACTACACTCATGAAGACAGTGACGGACTATCAAATAGTGATGAAGATGAACGAGGTAATGACTATAAACTTTTGATGGCATTTGAAGATGATGATTACATGGATTCTATAGATGTGGATAGTTTTTATGAAGTAATTTCTAGACTCAAGACATGTATAGAAGAAAAGAACATGATCATTGATACTCTACAATTTCAAATTGATGAAAAGGAAAAATATCTTGAAAAGTTAGAAGGTGAAATTGTTGGTCTTAGAAAAGAGATTGAAAAAACAAAGGCTATTAATCTTAAGTTTGTCAAAGGATCCGAAACTCTGGATGAGATCATCAATGTACAACGTTCTCCACTAAACAAGACAAGTCTGGGGTATAATGGAGAAACCTCTCAAGCATCCACCTCAAAGAGTTATCTTGATGCAGCAAGAAGGAATGAGAAAAAGCTCAATGGAGATCACCAGGTAAAGCAGGGACGAATTACATTAAGAGCAAACAAATACTATCAGGTGAACCAGGGGCAATCTGTCTTAAGGGTGAACAAAAGCTACAACCAGCCACAGGTAAAATCTTCTCAATTTGCTTCAAGAATGTATATCAATAGAAATTACAATCATGTGGCCAGTAGATTTGATAACCGCAGAAGTTTCTTCAATGGACAGTGTTTCTCTTGTCATAACTTTGGTCACAAA
>APFE031151955.1:1910-14146 GCA_000404065.3 Pinus taeda
CTTTTTGTGCTGCTCTCTTTGGCTTCTACCTCAGTAGCAAACCCTCAATAATCAACAACAACAACCAACAATCACTCAGCAGCCATCCACAACTTAGCCAACCCTTCTATCTTTGACATGTATGGCTTTTAAGCCACAATGACATTGTTGATTCATTTCCCTCTCGGGCTCTTCGTCTTCCTGTTTTGGCCCGCTCAAATCCCTTCTTTAAGCATTAGCAATCATTTCTAAATAGCCTAAGGGATGAATGCCACCTATTCCGTAATGGAATGAACCCATCAGCTCTTGAAATCCTTCAAAAACAGTTGTTTTGTCTTTTCACAGAAAACGCTATAAAAAATGGGAAAAACCTGCCAAAACATAGTCTTTTGGACTTCAAAAGTCCTTAATTCCATCTTATATTTATATCGGGTCTGTCTGGGAGTTGCTATTGCATATTGCAAATGGCCTACCCTTTTGTATTTATAAAATACAGTAAAACATGGAAAAATCCCGATTGCTGGACTTGAAATATTATACAAAGGCATTTCGGAACCCCTTCGGTTCTGGTTTCATCGGGTCGGGCACATTCCTTCTCTTTTCGCTTATTAAATGAAATATGCAAAATACACATAAAACTGCCTTTTTAACGGACTTCAAAATATATCAAATGTCGTTTACTACCCCATCGAGTCTGGCATCACATATATAACATATAACATATCGGCCCCGCTCCATGGTAATGTGTCAACACTATACTGCAATGCGACAAGTCTCAATCATAGATCACACAAGCCCGAGGTCTTTCCCATATGATAGGGTCTATGCCAGCACTGATTGTGATCTGCCAACATCGGCAATCGTAGTATCGCATCGGCCCGGTCACGTCGGCGGTCGGGAAGAACTCTAACCATTCCTTACCAATCCCTTTCAAAGGTACTACCTTTGTTTGCACATCAGCATCATCATGTGAATCATTTTGAGACACATCATTCATGGAATCTTCACTTCCATTTCTGCCATCTTCTCTTTCCAATTTCTTCAACTTTGGTGGAAGCATTGTTGGATTCAATGTCCAACATTTTGTAGCAATATGTCCTTGCTTATGGCAGTAAGTGCACTGCATGTGCATCCTATTGGTAGCATGATTTTCCTTGTCCAATGGACCTTTGGCTTCTTGCTTCTTTTCCTTCTTCTGCTTCCTGTATGCGGCCATTCTCTTCCAACATCTAGAAACATCATGGTTATCCAAACCACAAAAGGAACATGCAACTCTTTCCCCATACTTATGTGGAAATTTATCATGCTTTGAAAAATCAAAAAGAATATTATTAGAACCAGATTTATACCTGCCTCTTTCACCTTTATTGCCTTCATGAGGAGGTGAAGCAAATGAAGAAGTGGCTCCCTTTGGAACATCATCAATCTCTTCAAGGCTGTTAGAGTCTCCCTAACTCTCTAGTTCAAGTGTGTGTTTTTGAACACCTGCATCCTGCAATTGATGTTTCAAGCTATTGTATTCCTCTTGAATACAACCTTCACACTTTTGAGGTAGAGGACATGAACTGAAACTCCTTCTTGGGACTATTTCAACGACATTCATGCCAGGTTTGGAACTATCTCCATAAGACTTTCCATAGCCAAGACCCAAATACTTAAGCCTTTCCTCAACCATTATTGGTTCAACAATACCTTGTGTATGCTTTCCCAAGCCCTTTCCTTCATAGCCCATCTTGAACATTAGCTTGGAACCTATGCCTTTAGTATGCTTTTCAAAAGAACCAATACAAGCATTCTCAGAAGAATTTGAAGACAAACTAGAATAGCTTACCTCTTCTTCAAGCTGGTACTTGACTAAGGCTTCTTGGGCAACAAAGAGTTGTGTTTCAAACTCATGCATCCTCTTTAGGTTCATATTTGCAATATGAAGTTGCCTCTCCATTTCTTGTAATTTGTCAGCAAGCAACTGCTTCTCTTCCTTCATGGGATTCAGTTTTTCTCTAAGTATGTTTCTCTTCCTTCCATCGTCATACATTTCTCTCACCATATCCATCATGGTGGACAATTTTTGCTTCATGTCTTCATCAAAGAATCTTGTGAAGAATGCAGAATTCGAGGACCCACTTGTAGAAGTTGTCATATTGCCAATGACTTCTTCTTTCTTCTTGTCCTTGCTGGACTGAGCTTTTCCTTCACCTCTGCAAAATCAAACAATAATCAGTCTGCAACAAGCATACAATCAACCTCTGATTGTTTAAACACCTTTCAAACAAGCAATCTTTGCTTTGTCAATCAAGCATTATGATATAACCTTCTTTGAAGGTGGGGTTAATCAATCTTAAGCTCTAATACCACCCGATCTGAAAATGGGGCTCTTAGGTTTCTTGTCTAATCTACAAGAACCTCTCCCACTCCCAAAGCTTGAATATTCCCAAGTCTTATTGATTAACCAATGCGGAAATTAAGAAATGCCTGAAAATATAGGCACATGCTTATATTTATTGTTGGCTATTTATGTGCTTTAAAATCTGTTGTTTTAACTGATATATAAATGTGCTTAAACATATATATAAATGCATATAATAGTGAATAAGGCAACAGAGACAATGCAACAATAAAGCAAACACATGAAAAACAATATTAATTTAGAGTTCACCCACAACCCTTGGGCTATGCCTCTATGAGCTCTAGTTAACTCAACTAGGCTCTCTGGGATTATGGTCTAAGTATTTTTTCTACAAGCTCTTGGCCCATCTCATACCGTTTTACACAAAAACAATGGGTTCAGACACCATTTCATCCCCTGGCTCTTGAAGCTCTGGCTCTTGAAGCTCTGGCTCTTGGCTCTTGGTTTTGGCTCTTAGCTCTGACTCTGGCTCTTTGGCTCTAGCTCTCAGCTCTTGGTTCTTTGCTCTGGCTTCTTTCTGCCTTCTATCAGGTTACATCTTTCTCTGGGCTTTTCACTTGAACTCCAAGTGACTCCCTTGGCTACGCGTGCTTCTGATTTTACTTTCTGCGCTCTCTTTCTGCTACTGCCTTTTTGTGCTGCCCTCTTTGGCTTCTGCCTCAGCAGCAAACCCTCAATAATCAACAACAACAACCAAAAATCACTCAGTAGCCATCCACAACTCAAATAGCCCTTCTGTCTTTGACATCTATGGCTTTTAAGCCACAATTATGCTATTGATTCATTTCCCTCTCGGGCTCTTCGTCTCCCTGTTTTGGTCCGCTCGAATCCCTTCTTTGAGTGTTAGAAATCATTTCTAAACGCCCTCAGTGATGAATGCCACCTATTCTGTAATGGAATGAACCCATCGGTGCTTGAAATCCTTCAAAAATATTCGTTCAGTGTTTTCATAGAGAACGTTGTAAAACACGGGAAAAACCTGCCAAAACACAATCTTTTGGACTTCAGAAGTCCTTAATCCCGCCTTATATTTCTATCGAGTCAGCCTAGGAGTCGCTATCACATATCACAAATGGACTGCCCCTTTGTATTTATAAAATACATTAAAGCATAGAAAAATCCCACTTTTCAGACTTGAAATATTATACAAAGGCATTTTGGAACCCCTTCGTGTCTGGTTGCATCGAGTTGGGCACATTCCTTCGATTTTCATTTATTAAATGAAATATGTGAAATACACATAAAATTTCCTTTTTAACGGACTTCAAAATATGTCAAATGTCATTTACCGCCCCTTCGAGTCTAACCATTGCATCGCATATATAACATATTGGCCCCACTCCATGGTAATATGCTGACATAATACTGCGACGCGACAAGTCGCAATCGCAGGTCGCATAAGCCCGAGCTCTTTCCCATATGATAGGGTCTATGCCAACACCGATTGTGATCCGCCAATATCGGCAATCGTAGTATCACATCGGCCTGGTCTCGTCGCACGTTACGCCTCCAACGGCCTCCGCTTGTCACCGCCGATTGCGATTGCCGATCAGATCTGGACCATTGATCGGCCAGATCCGATGACTCCTGTGCAAACACTGTTCAAGCCTCTGATAGCCTTGTTTTCACTGTTTTCTCATGTTTTTAAGGTTTCGATAGTGTAAATATGAATTTTCCAAGACTTCTCCTTTTGCGATGGTTTTGGATTTTTGGGAGATTAGGAAGACTTAGAGGGTTTTTAGGACCCATTATTCGAGGGATTTTGCCTCTTTTTCCTTTGAAAAAGGGCAACTTCATTTTATGATAACTTCTGCATCTAAAGTCAATTTTGGCCCAT
This sequence comes from Pinus taeda, assembly GCA_000404065.3. Classification (NCBI taxonomy): domain Eukaryota; kingdom Viridiplantae; phylum Streptophyta; class Pinopsida; order Pinales; family Pinaceae; genus Pinus; species Pinus taeda. The sequence continues at coordinate 6,134 of APFE031151955.1, forward strand.
TCAAATTGCAGTGGATTCAGAATGAGACGATCTCTGCAATGGGGCTAGTTCTAGGAGCTTCCTTGGACTTTCATTTTCCTTTGATTTACAAAGGATTTGTGTCATTTGGCACCTTTTACCTCTTATATGAAGTCTTTTAGATTTAGAGGTTTATCCAAGATCCATTTTTGGATCAGATGATCTAAAGATGTATGATATGCGTATTATATTATCCATATTAATGAAGTGGTGAAGCCGTCTTAATAGAAGCTTAGGATAATTCATCCAACACTTGTGATATTGATCCAAAAGGAGTTAAATAAGTTGTTGGATGCTCATATAATCTTTAAATTAAGACATTATACTTTACTTTCCAACTTTGTCCTTGTGAGGTAACATTCTAGTGAAATGCACCTATGTTTCAATTTTCACAACCTCTACTAGGCATAAGATAAATATAACAACCCGGTGCCATATATGGAATAGATAATCCAAACCGTATCTAGGTTAGAGATGTTCTCCCTGTTAGCTGAATTCTTTGAATATAATTAGGTGTCAGTAGTGGAACTAGATCATCTAAATACCACCTTTAGGACATCACATTTCATGTCTTAATTGGACAAAGTGTAGTAGTTTATTTAGATGATGTAACTGTATTTTTAAAGAATATATAACACCATGTTCATCACATAAAGAACATATTTTAGCAATGTCATAAGTATGGGATTCCTTTGAATCGCAAAAGGAACATATTAGGTGTGTGAGAAGGTACTCTCTTAGGACACATCATTGCTAAAAGTGGAATCAATGTTAATCCAAAAAGGGTCAAAACTATATATCAAATTCCTTTTCCTGTGAACAACAAAACTATGAAACCTTTCCTGGGAAAAATTCTTTTCCTGCACAAGTTCATCTTTGATCAGGCATAGAATGTCAAGCCACTGCAAGAGATTATAAAGAAAGATGCAATTTAAAAGTGGGATAAAAAGGAAAAATATTCTTTTACCCATATTAACCAAGTCATCGTTGACGCTCCTACATTATATAGTCCATATTATGGAAAGGATTTCTTTTCATATTCTTTCGCTTCTAATTCATGGATTGCAGTCATATTAACACAAAAGGATAATGAAGGAAATGAACAAAATATATATTTTATGAGAACTAGTTTACAGGGGTGCAGGTTGAATTACCATGCCATTGATAAAAAAGCCTATGTAGTATATAAGGTGGTTAAGAATTTTAGGCCCTACCTCCTTTAAACTCACACGATTATATATATGTCTCATCCAACAGTTAGAATGCTCTTTGTGTAACAACAGCTGGGTGAGAAGAGGGTGACTTGGATGACCTTCTTACAGGAATATGATCTTGAGTTTAATCCAGTTGATACTGCTAAGGGCCACAACCTTTATCGACTTAGAAAGGGATTCTATAGAAGAATAATTTTAATGAGGGGAAAATGAAATAGAAATGTACAATGTTCAGCAAGATCCTTTGATAAGTTTAACTACGCCTTGGTATTCAGATGTATGACAATATCTAGAGGATGGAACCTTTCCGACACATCTATCAGATAAATATAAGATGAAAATTTGTCTTAAAGCTCCATCTTATAAGCTCGTATAGAATGCTTTTCAAAATGAACCATAATAGTGTCCTGCTAAGATGCCTAGAGCCTTAAGATACAGAAAGAGTATTAAAGGATTTGCATGATGGACCAACATGAGGACACTTTTTGGGTGATACAACTGCAATAACGTAATGAGGTTTGGAATTATTTTCCCACTTTATTCAAGGATGCGCATGCCAGATGCGTTGGTCAAGACCGAAAGTCAGATATGTGTTGGTTGAGAGAAAAATTGATACATCTAACAACAAAACATTATTTTTCTCAGTGGATTGAAGCGTTTCCTTTAAGGCATATTAATGACCAAGAGGTCATCCAATTTCTAAAGTAGAATATCATAACCAGGTTTGGCATTCCAATGTTGCTTGTCTTTGATAATGCAACTTATTTTTCCTTGTTAAAACTTTCTGATTTTGCGTTATAAAATGGTATTGTTTCGAATCATGCATCAAATTATTACGGATATGGAAATAGCTTAGCAAAATCAACTAATAAAAATATCATTTTCATAATCAAGAAAAATGTCTTCTCTAAACAAAGTAATTAGCACAATTCTTTGGTGAATGCACTACGGGATAGCCATGTAACTACTAAACCCTCTCTTAGAACCTCACTATGTAACCTTGTATGTGGTAATGAATTCTTCCTACCACCAAACATGTATCTTTCAACCTTGCAACTTTCCCAAGAGTCTAAAGGAAAATCATGTCTCTTGGATCAAAGTAGGATATATACTTTGCTCTAACTTAAGGAAGAACAGCTCAAAGACAAATAAATAATTGTTGTGCTTTAAAATTGTATCAAGCGTTGGTTCAATAAGAAATTTGTAGGGACTAATAATTTTGATGCGGGTGACTTGGTATTGAAGGGCGATAAAGCCCGCGAAGAGAAAGGAAAACACGTGAAGTTTCAATCTCCGTGGATAGGCCCCTTCACCATTGAAGAAACGCTTGTCCATAAAAATTTCAAGTTGAAATATTTAGATGGGTGGATTTTTCCTCTTCCCGCTAATGACAAAGATCTCAAACACTATTTTCAATACTAGTTCTAAGATGTGTCCTTTGTACAATTTTTTTCTTTGTTTGTCGTCTGTCATTTTTCACAAGTTGTCATGTTAAGTCATGTCCTATCTTGTTTCCCTTTGTTTTGGTCATTGTACATAAATAAGACCCTTTGTGAAAGCATGCGTATGGATTTGAAGGACTATGTGCTGAAATAGACAAGGGATGTGACAACTGCAAGGCTTGGTTATCTCTTATTTATCCTTCTTTATTTGGTAAGATACCTTATGTCAAGTAAGGTCCAGATGGAAAATATGATACATTCAACAAGAGAACCTTGAATGAACCTATGATACCCACATTCATTTTAGTATCTCAACATATCATCTTGGTTTTGAATCTACTCAGTGTTTTACATGCTTATCCAATATTGTAGATAAAGGATAAGGGAGAAATCTCTAGCAAGAAAACCTATATGAGAGGTTTTATATATACTTAAGGAGAAACCTCTTCTTATCTCAATAAGTCAATATTCCTCTTCCCCCCTTGAAATAATAAGTTCCTAAGCATAGTTCTACTAGTAAATAAATAAAGAGTGACAAAAGAGAAAGGATTCCTACAAAAAGAGGTGAAACTGGTAACTTCATCGGTGTACTATTGAGGCTCCCTAGAAGTAAAGAAATGTTTTTGCTCTTGTATTGACTCTGCAGGGTATTGTCCAAGCCTGCTGGAAATGGAGCAACACCATAGATGAAAGTCATAATCTGAATATCTTAAACTTGTGATTATATATTACCCTTTCCTAGATTGAACCAATTATGATATGGCATGATCTTTGTGTGTTGAAAAAAGGAAAGGAACTGTGGATACTACATATATAGTTAGGTTAAGTGGGAGAGCCAAGGCAAGCCAATTGATGAATCAATACTTCCTGCAGGGATAAAACTTTGCTGAAAGTTATTCCTAGACACAAAATTTGAAGCTTTCCCAGTGTGTCACCAAGTGTTGTTGCTAATACAACACCCTCCAAAATTTTGCTACATTCAAATTTTGGACATCACCAACCATCACACAAAGTGTTTTTTCTAGTCATCCAGTGTCGTTTCATGTTATACACATGTTCCAAGTGTCCTTGGTCTTTCCCAAGTGTTGTTGGGTCACTAAGAACATTTATGGTGCACTTCACAACCAATGAGGCTCATTAGTAGGTACATTATAAGGGTCATCATGCCATCCTCTAGCTTTAGAACTATCTCTTTCTCACATTTATTTACAATTTTTGTTATAATATGCTTAGTGAGAAGGGTAAAAGATGTTTTCTATGTCATGTGGCCTAATATGGTTTAATTGCAAGAAATGGAGCATTTTTTAGATGACTTATATGCAAGGGCTCAAAGTTGACAACAGGGAGATATTCTAGGGGTTTTCCCACCTTTTTAACTCCTTCAATAAACCCAATATCACAATGCTCTCTCTCATCATCTCGAGGTGGGAAGAGAGCAAGACGAGGTCATTGGTAGCCAAGAAAGTGCAGTTAATGAGGAACAACATCCACCATTATCGAGTTGTGGGAGACAAATATTCCTATTTTCTAGGGAGCTACTAGTAGATACCCTCTTGTATAAATAAGCATGTAAAAGAGCTCATTAGGATTCGATGTTTGTCTTCAACTAGGTAATTATTGAGCTCAAATACTTGGCACTATTATTTTTTACTTTTATGTGATGTATTAGACATTGATTAAATGATAACGAGAAGTTTCTTATTGGTTCATCACTCGGTTAGTTCTAGAGGGTTGAGGCTCTTGGGTTTGGGCCCAACCCCAATGGCTTAGATTTCTCTTGTGTATTTGTATCTCTTTTTAGTTCATAGTTCTTTTAGTTTCTTGCATTTCCATAGAGAATAACCCATAAAAATTATGTGATTGCAATCTCTACCTCATCTCTGTCATGAAAGCATGAACAAAAGGATTGAAAAACAAAGTCCAAAAATATTATGTTTATGATTTCTTGGAAGCATATTTATGTTGGTCACCTTGTTTTTCATTTTCTTAGTATAGCTTAGGGGTTTATTTATTGATTAGATCATAGTTTTGGCATAGATTAGATAGCATTTAAATTCAACTCATCTTTTCCACTCTTAGTTCTTTCATTTTGTCAATGATAAATGGGTATATGCATGTGATTATTGCAGGGTTGTTTTGATCTACGGAAAAGGGCACCTTCACCACTACCATCTTGTACTTCCTCACCTCCTCTTATGAATCCCAAATTTTGTCCTTAAAGTTTTGTTCATGAGAACATTTTCCTAAACCACAGAGAGTATCTCTCCTAGTACAAAACTTGCCTTTGAAAGGCTCTGAGCTTGGTTAGGGACTTTGGCCACCCTTCACTCATCTACCTCAACCTCCATCCACCTTTCCATACTTTAAACCCATTATTTCCACCTCCTAACCCTTCTCATCAATCTTCCTGTAGAATTATAGGTCTTCCTGTACCAATATAGGGCACATGTACTGGCCTCGTGTATCACACCTGTAGCAGCATGTTTCTTCACGGGTTTTCACCTTTGCTACAATTTGGACTTAGTTTAGAAGGATGTTGACCCCCAGCTATGACTCCATGATCAAGGGAAACTTCTAGGCCAATCCAAACCCTCCTTTTCCTTGCCAATCCAAACCCTCTTTTTCCTTCACTGCAAAACATAGAAGTGTTAGTTTCCTTATCACAGATTTGACATAAATAGAAGATTGATTTATATGAAAATGTGAACTAGTTAGATGATACATAGAATCTTGAGTTATGGTTTGGTATGTTAGCTTCTTGTCTACAAGTAGATTTGGGAACTAGGTGGTTGATTGCAAGATAATGTAGTTTCATTTCTGGAAGTAGTGTAGCTCTTGCCTTTTGATGAATTGATTTAATAGAATTTTCAATTTGAAGTTAACAAAATTTCCATTTTCATAATTATAGGTAGATTCTAAATTGCACCTTCATTGGCTAGTTTCCATTCTGATTCAGTAGCAGGAATGGTCTTGGAGCACTATTGATCAAATGTCCTAGTTGAGGGTGGCATGAGTAGAATCCCATCTACTATGTATATAGCATTGTCACCTTGAAGTTTGTAAGAACCTCAAGTTGATAAATAGAGTTTAGGAGCCCTTGGTAGTTGCAGCACTCTTGGTGTAATACTAGGACTCGCCATGATTTGGAACCGTTGCTGGGGAGGTGTCTAGGTAGATGTTATTTCTTCTTAAGCATTATTTAATAATTTTCATATATTTTTGAAGAAGTAACATAAACAAAAAAGAAAAAATTTCTTTCATGCCTAGTAGGAGTATATAAACTCAAGGAAAATTCTTATGAAACATCCCCACATCCTCAAGTAGTCAATCTTCTCCCTTCTATGGTGACTATAAGCTTCCCTCTCTGACTACAGGGGAGTTAAAAGACCCCCCAGGTGAGAAACTTGAAATATTTGAAGAACCTATTCGGAAATAAGAAGAACCCATTTCACCTACCCAACCTATGGCTTCAAATAGGAACAATTAGGTTTTCCCTATTAGAGAGACTAATGGAGAGGCTAGAATGAAGAATCTAAGCCCTACCGCCTTTCAACACTTTCATGGCTTCACCTCTGAGGATCTTGATACCTTCATGTTTGAAATTGTTTTTGTCTTTAGGACCTATGATTATGCCTCTGATGACCAAAAGATAAATTTATTCTCCTCTACCCTTAAGAATGAAGCCTTGCGCTGGTTTATGGGTCTACCTTGGGGTAGGATCACTACTTGGCCTCAAATTCAACAAGCCTTTAATGACAAGTCTAGGGACTACTGTAGGTCCAAATAAACAATGGAATAAATATTTAAAATGACTCTTAGACTTTATTAATCCCTAGAATACTATGAGGATATATTTCAACTTAGTTATAGGAGGGCCATATGCACCCTTGATCCTAAATCACTCAAACTAGTTCTTCTCCAAGGGATCAGGGAAGAGATGTTAGAGACCCTAAACATGATGTCTAGGGGAGATATATATTAGTTATCCTATGAAGACATTAAAATTGTGTTCAAGAATCACTCTAGGGCTATTAGAAAGAAAGGTAGGGAAAGTCAATGCTTGGCCAATCCTCTCCTTCTACAACATCCATCATGAATGAGATTGGGAACATGTTGGAGGACTTTAAAAGTGAAATGTTGCATTCCTTTTCTTTGAAAATTGATACCATGCATATCATGAGGAAACAAGAGGAATCAAAGAGAGCCATAGCTATTTTTTTCCCTAAATGCACCAGAAGTAACCCCAAAAATGAATCCCCATTAAATGTCATAGAGATTTGCTCAGTCTGTGAGGAAAACCATGGTACACATAAATTCCCTTCTTTGCCTAGTTTAAAATATGTATATCAAGGGGTAGAAAGTGAGGTTGAGCATATTTTCTTTATAAATCAAAGTAAGCCTCAAGGACCTCGGTCATACCAACAAGGAATGCAAGGAGTATCTTAGTCTTATTACCATCCCAACCGGAATGCACCCTTGCCACCTTGGTACTCTTCCACTCATCCATCATGGTCTACACCTCCTTCTTAGCCTTATGCTCCTCAATATTGTCCTGAACCTATCAATCAACCATTTCAGTCATATGCTCCCCAACATGATCAATGGAACAACCCATCACAAGGATGGAGACCTCAACTAAATGAACCTCTTGATTTACTGCCTCCACCTCAGCCTCAACCACAACTCACTCATCTTGATCCACCCAAGCAACCTCAGATGCCTTCTCAACCAAATCTGAACCTAAATAACAAGAAAGCACAACAAGTCTACAATGGAGAGACATCTTGCCCTACCTATAGTGTATATATCCAAGAGATAAACCTTGGGTTTAGAATAGTGCTTCTAGATAACCATCCACCATCTACACCTGAAGAAATTACAAGCGAAAGATGTGGTCAGAGAACAGACTCATGACCAAGCAACCGCATCTTCTCCCCCATTCCCAGAACGATTAATCATACCGAGCCCTATAGAATATCCTAACTTTGATATTCTGGGAGAACTAAAGAATTTGTACATAAAAATCCCACTCCTCCAAGTTATCCAAGATATCCCAATATATGCAAAGACCATCAAAGAGCTATGTATAAACAAACCAAGGAGGAGAATAACAAATAACCCAACAGTCCAAGTAGTTGGCACCCTATCTGATCTGTTATCAGGAAGAGAAGCACCCATCAAATATGAAGACCCAGGAAATCCAATAGTGACAGTGTAAATCAATGGACAAACCTTTTCAAATTCCCTAGTTGATTTAGGCACTGCAATTAATATTTTAACAACCACTACTTGTCAAAAACTAGGCATTACATCAGTAGAACCAACCTCCACCTTATTAG